>CM035416.1:194894459-195031959 GCA_020310875.1 Ceratopteris richardii | reverse complement strand
AGTCATCCTTGCTCAATTTCACATATGTGGGTAAAGGTGTACTCAATGCCTTTCCACCCTGCATATTGAATCGATGAAGTACTTTGGATATGTACTCACTTTGAGACAAGTATATGCATCTTTTACTCCTATCACGAGTAATGCGCATGCCAAGAATATGTTTGGCATCCCCCAAATCCTTCATATCAAATGTCTGACTCAACTTCTTTTTGAGAATTGACAAATCATAAGAGGACTTCCCAGCAATCAACATATCATCGACGTAAAGTATCAAGCATATCAAGCTGCCATCAGAACATCTCTTTGTGTAGAGACAATGATCCTCATTGCTCCGAGAATAGCCTTGGGACTTCATAAAAGCATCAAACTTTTGGTACCATTGTCTAGGAGACTGTTTAAGTCCATACAAGCTCTTCTTGAGCTTACAAACTAGACTTTCCTTGCCAGGAACTACATAACCCTCTGGTTGTTCCATATAGATCTCATCTGTAAGATCTCCATGCAAGAAAGCTGTTTTCACATCCATTTGGACTAGCTCTAAGTCCTCCATTGCAACGAATCCAAGCAACATGCGCAAAGTAGTCATCTTGACCACTGGGGAGAAGATTTCCTCAAAATCAACACCATGTTGTTGCTTAAAACCCTTTGCAACAAGTCGTGCTTTATATTTTGGAGAAGCACTATCTGATGTGAATTTCAGCTTATATACCCATTTACATGGTAAAGCTTTCCTTCCCTTTGGCAAAGGTACTAAGTCCCAAGTACCATTCTTGTGAATAGAATCCAACTCACTCTTCATGGCACGCTCCCACTTGACATGATCCTCTGTCTGCATAGCCTCTTTGTAGCAAGAGGGCTCACCGGCATCTGTTAGCATAACAAAATCTAAACCTGGAACATATCTATCAGGTGGATATGAGACATGTGCAGAACGTCTAATGGTTGTTGAACAGGAACATGTGCAGACTGATCTGAATGGACATTCTCTTGAACATCCCTATGTGCAGCATTTTTATGCATGCTAACCGGAGGACTAGTATCCTCAAACACCACTCTTCTCACTTCAACCTCCTTAATCGGCTGTTTATGCATCTTAGACTCATTAAAAATGACATCACTACTTCTGATCACTGACCGTGTTTCAGGATCCCATAAGCGATATCCAAATTGTCCTTCTCGACCATATCCAAGAAAAATGCATTTCTTTGACTTATGGTCCAACTTCTGTCTAAGATTCTTGGGTATATGAACATATGCTTCACACCCAAAAACTCGAAGATGATCATAATATGGTGGTTTCCCTGTCCATAACTCTTGTGCCACTTTCAGACCTTTGGCAGTACTAGGTGAAAGGTTAATCACATGAACTGCAGTCAATACTGCTTCTGCCCAAAAACCTTGTGAGAGGTTTGCATGATGCAACATAGAGACTACTCTATCTTGAATAGTTCTATTCATCCTCTCAGCTACACCATTCTGTACTGGGGTATAAGGAGCTGTAAACTCTCTACGAATCCCTCTACACTGACAGAAAAGGCTGAATTCATGTGAGGTATACTCACCCCCATTATCTGAACGTAAAGCCTTAAGCTTAGTTCCTTTTTCAGTCTCAATTGAAGCAAGCCATTTTCTGAAAGTAGGGAATACATCATCCTTCGATTTGATAGGATATACCCAGACTTTTCTAGTAGCATCATCTATGAAAGTAACAAAGTAAAGAGAACCACCTAAGGACCTAGTGGGCATAGGACCACACACATCTGTATGAACAAGATCTAAAGGCTGAATTGAAGAGTCAATGTGCATTTTATGCACATTTCTGGTTTGCTTTCCATATTGACAATGCTCACAAAATGAAAAATCAGAGAAAGATAACACAGGTAAGTAGCCAGAACGAGAAAGATTTTCCATTCCACTACGAGATATATGGCCCAAACGACCATGCCAAATACAAGCCATAGGCTGTTCAGTAACAGCTAACAAGTGTTCTTTCTGTGATACAAATAAAGGGTAAAGTGAGCCAAATTTCCTTCCTTTTGCAATAACCATATTGCCCTTTGATATACGAAAGGACTGAGCATAGAAGACCACCTTGTAACCAAGGTCATCAAGTTGACCAACTGACATCAAACTGCGTGATAACTGAGGTACATGGCGTACATTATGCATAGTAAATTTTGAACCGTCAATGAACTGCACAACCACATCTCCAATCCCCACAACATCACACTGGTAAGAGTCACCAAGTCTCACGGTACCAAGAGACTTTGCTGCATAATTAGAGAACCATTCTCTATGTGGTGTCACATGGAAAGAAGCACCAGAATCTAGCAGCCAGGTGTGGGAAAGAGAATCAGCCATAAGTGCCTCTGATGGCACAGTACTATCAAGTGTCAACACATCAGCGTCATCAGAAATAGCATTAATTTCTTCAATCTTCACAGTCGAAGTAGATGGTGCAGGTAACTGTTTAACATGCCCATCAACATTCTGTCCTTTACCTTTAGCATTCTTTAATGCATAACAGTCTTTCTTCATGTGTCCTTTCTTATGACAATAATGGCATTCAATATCCCTCTTCCTTGATTTACTTCTGCTCTTATTCCGTTGACCATTCTTTTCCTTGTTCTTGCTCCTGCCACGTTGTTGATTCTTTCCTTGGTAAGAATCACGAACATTATATGCATCTCCACTCTGAGTGCCAACCATAGATTTTCTACGAATCTCCTCACTCAAGAGTGCTCCACATATGTCATCATAGACGAGTTTACCACCTGGTGCACTATTGCTAATAGCTGTGCAAAATGTATCCCATGATGATGGCAGGGTGCATAACAGCAATACTGCTTTCATTTCATTGTCCATATCCATTTTCTGAGCCTGTAACTGGGAGAATATGGCATCAAACTCATTTAGATGAGCAGCAACACTATCTGTGTCCTTCATACGAAGGTCGTATAATTTTCTCATCAGATATACTTTATTTGATGCCGTCTCTTTTTCATATGTATTGCATAACTTCTTCCAAAGCTCCTCTGCACTTTCACAGTCTAATACTATAAAGTAAACATTATCTGCTAGGTGCAAGCGAATGGTAGACCTGGCCATTTCATCTAACTCATCCCAATCATCTTCATCCATGTCAGCAGGCTTCTTTGAAATCCCATTTACTGGCTTCCATTGCCTTCTTTGAATCAGCACATCTTTAATCTGATTCTTCCATAGAGCAAAGTTTGTGCCATCAAATTTTTGGATCTCAAAATGGTCTTTGCCCTGCAAGTTATAGCTCCTCCTCGGAACGCTAGCACTAGACCCTGATCCACCGGATGTGCCTGAGACCTCTGATGCCATGATCGTAGAGAACTGAATAGAATGATAATGGAGCTAGAAGAGTCCAAACACCAACAAATAAGTGTATCAAGGAGTAAATCGACCACTATATAGTTGACTAAACCAGAAATCTGGAAAAATTTTGCCAGAGTATCCTCTGCAAAATTAGCATATGACCAGTGTCAAAGTATCATAAAACTGCAAGTACTAACATGTCTACCTGCATAGTGAATCACTGACTCCACTGCATATAATCAGTTACCCAATAGAAGCCAACTAGGCTTATCGAGCACCTATGAACAACTATCATACATCTCCTATGGCGAGGCTGGGTAAGTCTTCCACCTGCATCACCGAAGAGACCCCGACATCTGGGTGTCTCCCAGTTAAGAAAACCTCACCACGACCCTCTTTATCAAACGTAAAAGGCTTTATGCAAAGAACGTAACCGCTATATCAATGCCCACATGGACGTACATAAGCGGTATCCACAGAAGCGTACATGGTGTGTATGTGCTCAATATATGCAGTAAAATGACACTGAAAGGCTGAATACACAGCCCAAAAAACTAGCCAATAACACCTGCAAGTGTCTGTCAACTCTGATGTTTTAGGCTTTAAAAACCTGCATAAATTTGCAGCGACTGCTCCCACCAAAACTGAAAACCCCTCGAGAAACCTGTAGTTTTACGAGTGTGGCTGAAAATACAGCCCCAAAGGTTGATATTTATTGTCTGAGAAGTACAAGGAACACTCTTCTTGATGTTCTTGGACCTGTGTGAAGAGAACTACGTGCAAAAGTACTCCAAAATGGCTCCAAAAACACCCCAAAATTGCTTCAGAAATAGGCTTTAAAAGCAAAAATGAAGCTTTGAGGGACCAAAACTTGTTCAAGGTAATGCCAACCTTAGTCTTTCCCCTTCTTCAAACACCACAAGAGTGTAGCTTAGTGGCAAGCGATTGCCGCGGTTAAGCGAGCTCTGGGGGGAACAGTACTAGGATGGGTGACCTCCCGGGAAGTACCAGGAACCTCTATATTCCTTGATCGTTGAGGTCCTCCCTCGCGCGCAGCCAACGGCGCCAACGGTGACTTCGGTGACTCGGATGACAAGGTATGCCAAGGTCTATGCCTTGGTCGCCGCCTTAGTCGCCGCCTTAGTCGTAAGCCTTGGAGAAAACCTGGGGGGGGGGGGGGGTGCTCGCTTCGCTAGCACAAAAGGAACAAAGCTTTTTGCCTCGAACTGCTCTGATACCAGTGAAGTATTTCGATGGCGTGCACCACACTGGACTCTCCTTCTCGAGAGCTCCACGACGATATGCTCAAAGTACAAAACCGAGCTCCTGTCGTCACACACAGTACTCCGCACAGATGTTGTAGAATACGCAGAAAACGCAGTACACAGGGAGCACGAAGGCAGACTTCTTAGGTCTTACAAATGCGGTCGACTTACAGTCTGTGACTGACCAGGCCACTATATGTTTTATTAAAGAACATATACAAAGAAGTGTCCGGTGGCCATTTGGCCTTTCACATGGACACTAACGGTAACAATACATACATACATACATACATACATACATACATACATACATACATACGGGGGGGGGGGTGCTCGCTTCGCTAGCACAAAAGGAACAAAGCTTTTTGCCTCGAACTGCTCTGATACCAGTGAAGTATTTCGATGGCGTGCACCACACTGGACTCTCCTTCTCGAGAGCTCCACGACGATATGCTCAAAGTACAAAACCGAGCTCCTGTCGTCACACACAGTACTCCGCACAGATGTTGTAGAATACGCAGAAAACGCAGTACACAGGGAGCACGAAGGCAGACTTCTTAGGTCTTACAAATGCGGTCGACTTACAGTCTGTGACTGACCAGGCCACTATATGTTTTATTAAAGAACATATACAAAGAAGTGTCCGGTGGCCATTTGGCCTTTCACATGGACACTAACGGTAACAATACATACATACATACATACATACATACATACATACATACATACATACATACATACATACATACATACATACATACATACATACATACATACATTCATACATACATACATACATACATACATACATACATAGGTACTTAGGATAGAATAGATATTAACACATACTAACATATATACAAACATACGCACACATATATACATTTACATACTTACACACACATAGAGATACATATATGCATACATGTGCATATAGACACAATCACAAATATATTCACTTTGTTCTTTAGAGGTTTACACACACTTGTTGATATATTTAGGTAGTGATGTGTGTGAACACACTAGGACTGTCGGGGTACTTATTTCCCTCTTTAGGAGGTTTTTCTCCTCCGGATTGTATATATGCCTATAGCCCTAGTAGGTTACTAATCTTTGTACATTCAGTATTGTGTGTTGTGCTCCAAGCTTCTTCTTCTTCCTTGTGCTATTTGCGTGCTTCCATAGACGTCTAACTCCAATAATTGGTATTAGAGCAGGTCGCTGCTTCATCTAGAGCATCATCAATGCCTCTCCGGTCATAGTCTTAGAATCACACAAAATTTGGCGAGCATACTTAGGGTGATTAGAAGATCAAAATTTCTTCATTTTGTGGTGTTGAAATTGTGATTTGAGCTCATTTTGGCCTCTGAATGCACTATCATAGTGCTTGTGCAGGCTATTTCATCCTTTTGTGCCAAAGATATATACAGATGTTGACACTCAAGGTCGAGCACAAGCATGGAAGCACATCAAGGAAGTGTACACAAAAGAAGAAGGAGCATGTAGGGAGCTCCACAAAGCACATGTCAATTTTTTCGAAGAAATCCCTATAAAAATAGTGTTTTTTATCACTAAAAACCATTGTAAATACCATCTCATATTTTTGCAACTCCATTTTGTTCAAGCAGAGAAGTCATTTAGCTTGAGGAGTATTAGAAGTATCATCCTACCAATTTTCATAATTTTTAGACTCTGTTTCAGCCCTCAAGTAAGCCTTGGAAGCTAATTTTTAACTAGGCCGGACACTAGGTATGAATGGGGCCAAAATTGCTCAAAAAGCTACAAAAAGAGCTAGAGAGCTCATTTTTTAGGTTATCTTGTTCTATATTTGAGCTTTTATAAGAGATTTCTTTTGTAATCGAAGATCTTCAATTGTTCCACTCTTTGCTCTTACCTTGTGCGTGTGTGTGTATGTGTGTGCATGCTTGTGTGCTTTCACTCATGCACTTGTGCCTTCACCTGCTCATGGTCTTCATACCAGTCCTCACGTCTCTGTGGATTGATATTTATGAGGTGAATCTCCTCACATTGGTACTTACCATTGTGCTAGAGTGACACCAAATTTGGCACCATTTCCAGGGAGAGAGCTTTGAGGACGAGTGTTCTGACGGTAAGACATAAAGTAGCGATGTTGGAAGGTAAAAAAATCACCATTTTTAGTTCAGTTTCTGAGTTTTTCTGCACCTTCATCTTCATCATCATCACCATCTTCTCCCATCTTTAACTTCTCAAATTTTTCCATTTTTTAGTTAACATTTACCTCGTTTTTCATTTGTGGCTATGAGCAAGAAGCTTAGAGGGGGTGCAAAGCTGAAACGCTGAAGAAATACTCTTGGAATACTACCAATATACCCAAAAAATTGAGTGATCAGTCTCGAACGTGACACAACCTGCGTCACGTATTATGAGTGGAGTAACGCGGGTTTGGAGATTTTGCATCTATAGCCACATAGGAGTGACAAGGAGGACACAAGGTACACATATTTACAAAAAAATTTGAATTTGGACTTCAAAAACTCCAAGTATTGTTTTCGGTTGAGTTTAGGTATCGCGATACTAGAACTCCCGTGTATCGCGATACTTGTCAAGTATCCTGTATCGTCTCCCCGTGTATCGCGATACCGCACGTATCGCGTATCATTGAGTTGAGTATCGCATATCATGTATTGCCTAATTGTGTATCCTAATACTTCCCAAGTATCGTGTATCGCAAAGGTCGGTATCGTGTATCGCGGTAGCTCAAGTATCATGTATCATCTAAGGACAAGTATCATGTATCGTGAAGTCAAAGGATCATGTATCATGCTCAAGAAAGGTATCGTATTGTCTCCCTAGGTATTGTGTATAACCAAAATCTGGTATCGTGTATCGTGGAGAGCCATATCGTGTATCACGATACTATAGCAGTATCATGTATCGTTAGGTTGTGTATCACGATACCTCTCAAATATCGTGTATCGTCCAGAGACAAGTATCGTATCGTGGAATTCCCAGTATCATGTATCATTTAGCTCAGATATCGTATATCGCCTTGACTCCAATATCATGTATCATTTGCTCTCAAGTATCACCGATACCTCCTAAGTATCATGTATCATCTGTCCTGAAGCAATCTCAGAGAGGTCTTGTTTCGCTGTTTTAACCCCCAGAACCCTGAACTGGCATAACTTTCTCATACAAAATCTGTTTGTTGTGATTTTGGGTTCGTTGGAAAGCTCGAGTGGGACTAGGAAATCAAGGGGACTCCAAAGGAATTTGAGCAATACAAAAGGGAAAATTGGGACTAGAAGACAAAGCTTATGAACCTGAGATCTGGTAGACACCTAATCAAGGATAGACATAGTATTAGATCATCTGAGGCCAGTGTCAACCATATAGCTAGGTCATGGGAACAACAACTTAGTGGTTATCCCTACGTGCTAAGTTTGGACACAAGTGATTCCGAAATGTCCTTCAACATGGAAAGACCCATAGGTAGCTCAAACATTGGCTATTTGCAGACACCAGAAGGTCCCTATAAGACCCAATTGGAGTATATCAGGACCAACCATGCACGTATCTATGAGGATGGCCTGAGGCAATCAGTGGTCCAACTCAAAAACCGTGATTAACCCCTTGGACTTGAACACCCAATGGTCAAATTCAAGGAGGGTTCTTATATTGATAAGCAAGGAACCATGTATATGGTTACCAACTTACTAGAAAAGACAAATGAGCTTGGAAATGTCATTCCTGAGGATGAGATAGGATAACCTAGAGCAAGGAGATGTAGGATGAGAACCTAACTCTTGGAGATAAGTCAGTTTTAACCAGAATGATCACTCCAAATTGGATCCCTCAAGACAACAAAAGCATAGAACTATTCTTGAATAGAGAAATGGAGGAAGCCTTTTGGAGATTCAAGCCACATCAACCTAGCCCAATAGTCATCATCTATGAGTTCAAAGATCTTGAGATACCAAGCAAAGCTGTTTATCTGGATAATACATCAGAGAGAATGTTCTTGGTATCAGAACATGATAGGCATGCCTACATGTGGCAAGGTGAATTCATTTTTCCTCCTTACAAATCCAATGTTTCCCATGGCCTCCAAGGGGAAGGATCATCCTAGGTTCATGAAAACCAAAGGGGAAAAGCAAGAGAGAGACTTGAGGTAAGCTTCGCACAGACTGTGGGTAGAGATAGATCAAGATTTGAAGGTGAAAGACTTGAAAGAGAGAGACATAGAGCACATAGGCATCAAAGAGATGATCATGATTTTCCATTGCCTCGACCCCGCAAATACCCAAGAACCCTTAGACCCTCTCAAGTAGTCAAGGTAATGAAGAACTACTTTGATGAGTCAGGAGATCCTTATGATCATGTGGACGAGTTCAAACAAGTGTTAAGAGTTGAACACGTCGAGGACTTGTTCACACAGTTCGAGGTATGTGTACCTTGACAAATATCTCGATAGTTGTGACTATTCAAGGGTTGAAACCCTTAGACCCTCTCAAGTAGTCAAGGTAATGAAGAACTACTTTGATGAGTCAGGAGATCCTTATGATCATGTGGCCGAGTTCAAATAAGTGTTAAGAGTTGAACACGTCGAGGACTTGTTCACACAGTTCACATAGTTCACACAGTTCACACAGTTCACACAGTTCACACAGTTCACACAGTTCACACAGTTCACACAGTTCACACAAGCTTGGTTTCAACCCTTGAATAGTCACAACTATCGAGATATATGTCAACTGCTAGAAGAATTCACTGTGGAATTTTCTGAGAGTGGCATCAAGCATAACACATCATCCTTGATCCACAACTTCAAGCAGACACCCCAAGAAACAGTGCGACTTGTAGGAAGACGGTTCATACAGTACTTAGAAAGATGCCCTATTCCATAGTTACCCACACTGGCCAAACAAGTGGCCTTGTTTCTAGATGGAAGAAATGGGGCAAACCCGCATTAAGAACAACTAGAATGAAGCTTCAAATGGATGATGGCCATGTTGAGAGACCTCTAGGATTGCTAGAAGGGATAAATCTAACCACTTGTGGGGTAGAGTTTGAGCACACCTTTGCTATATGTGACTTTGAGAACAATAATGTCTATGAGATGATCCTACAAAGACCCTTCCTATGACAACGACAAATAGTACAAGATTGGGGAACTAACTGCTTATACTTGCAACACTTAGGGGTCACAACCAAGGTCAATTCGAAAGATTATACCTTCAGAGATGTACCACCCCCACACTGGAATCCTATCCACAAAGCAAAAGAAGATTCAATCTCTGTGCATTCTGAAAGTTCACCTGACCCATCATGGATGCATGAAGATACTCACTTGTGGATGTGCAAGGTTTCACAGGAAGAGGAAAAATGCCTAAAAGCAAGAGAAGAAGGAACTCCCCTAGGAGATAGACCAGTTAAAGACATAGCCTATACACCGATGATATTTCCAGATGAGGAATTTGAGCCTCATGGTTGGGCAAAAATCTTGGCCACCATGGACATTGCTGTCAATGAAGAACAATGGACACCTCATTTTGATGACGAGGGTTATGATATTTTAGTGTTCATGTGTCAGCCCTTGCTAGAAGAATGTGACCCCAGTGGCTTCATAGAAGAAGAAGAGAATGATGACGATCCAGAGTCCATTGTGATGGATAGTTGCTTTAATTCAGAGAAGCATTATCTAGAAGATGTAGGAGTGTTTACCCAAAAAGAGGAAGAATCTCTCACAAGCATTAAAATGGTAAATTCAAAGGATGGAAGTGAAGGAGGTCAAAAGAAAAAGAAAAGAAAAGTAGTGAAACAAGAAGAGGAGGAATCATTGTTTGAAGTACCAAAGAATTTCTAGACATATGAAGTTGAAGATCGAAAAATTTTGGTACGAATGCCTAAGAGAGAGGCCATCATAGGAGAAGCGTATGATAACAAAGAAAAGACGAAGAAAATTGTTGTAACCATTGAAGGGAGCGAAAAACGATGTACACACATAGGAGAAGACCTAACTCCAGAAGAAGAAGAAGTAGAGCTTGTTGCTCTATTAAGGGAATACATGGAAGGGAGTAGATTTGCTCTCATACGATCCCCATGATAGCTGATGCCAAGCCCACCAAACAGAAGCCCTACACATATAATGACACTTATGCAACCAAAATAAAAGAAGAAATTGATAGGCTGATTGAAGCTAGATTTATCTATGAGATTGAGCATAATGAATGGGTGTCCCACATTGTAGTGGTGCCCAAGAAGAACGAAAAGTTGCGAGTGTGTATTAACCTTAAAAAAGTTAATGCTGCTATGATTAGAGATAGTTATCCACTTCCAATCACTAAACATTTATTGCAGCATGTTGCAGGCAAGGAAGTTTATAGCTTCCTTGATGGATTTTCAGCTTACAACCAATTAGTCATTGCCCAGAAGATCGACACAAAATGGCTTTTGTTATAGAGTGGGGAATCTTTGCATTCCGTGTGATGCCATTTGGCCTCACCAATGCACCTGCAACGTTCCAAAGACTCATGTGTCATGTCTTCAAAGAGTTCTTGCGAAAGAGCTTAGAAGTATATGTGGATGATTTATATGCTCATTCCCAAGAAAGAAGATACCACCTCCCTGAGCTCAGATAGATCTTCAACAAGTGTAGAGAATATCGAGTGTGTCTGAACCTAGAAAAGTGTGTGTTCATGGTACATCAAGGTAAAATCTTAGGTCATATTGTTTCTAAGAATGGAATATCAATAGATGATGACAAAGTACAAGCCATAGTAGAGTTGCCAAGGCCAAGGAACGTTAAGGAGGTACAAGCCTTTATGGGCCATCATGGATATTATCACAGGTTTATCCACATGTATGCAGTCATAAATAAACCTCTTTATGCTCTATTGACAAAATTTGAATGGAATTACGCATGTGAAAATTCCTTCAATGAGATGAAGAGACATTTATGCACAACACCAATATTGATTGGAATAATCCATTCCACGTCCATGTGGATGCATCCAATCATGCGATAGGATGTGTGCTAGCACAACAAATAGGTGAAGGAAATCTAGATGTGCCTATAGCATATGCTAGTAGATAGCTAAATGCAGCTGAACAAAACTATACAACAATCGAGAGAAAAGGTTTAGGCATGATTGGATGTGCCTATAGCATATGCTAGTAGATAGCTAAATGCAGCTGAACAAAACTATACAACAATCGAGAGAAAAGGTTTAGGCATGATTGGCTGTGAAGAAGTTTAGACACTATCTATTGGCCAATAAGTTCAAGTTTTTCACTGATCATCAAGCTTTATTATATTTGGTCAATAAACCTTGCAATACAGGACACTTAGTGAGATGGTTCCTCTTACTAATAGAATATGACTTTGAAGTGGTGGTTAGGTAAGGTAGGACCCATCTCAGGGCGGATCACCTCTCTCGCATCACTTTAGGCAAGTCACTACAAGAAGTGTCCGATGAATTACCTGATGCTTATCTGTTCAATTTAGAAGTTGTTCCTAAATGGGCAAATAAGTTGGTACCTGTCCTAGATAAACAACTCCATCATGTTGTTTGGGCTTATCGAGTTGCCTAGAAAATGGTACTCAATGCCACCCCATTTCAGATGGTCTTCGGACAAAATGTTGTGCTACCATTGGACTTCCTAATCCCAACTTTAAAAATAGCACAAGAGCATGAGTGGAATGGACACACATTGTCCTCTAGGATCTTTGATCTAGAACGCTTAGGTGAGACAAGGCTACGAGCAACAATAGGCATCTATGCTTCAAAGAAAAGGCAAAAGACATACTTTGATGCACACATCAAGGATAAAGGATTGAAAGAGGGAGATCTTGTTTTGGTTTATACATTAAAGCAGCATGCTTGTAAATTAGAAAAGCGAGGATATGGACGCATGATCATTAATAGAATTTCCACTAGCGGTGTGGTTCAATTGGCCACTTTGGAAGGTGACATCTTGCTAAACTATATAAGTGCATGTCGAGTCAAGTTATATCAAGAACCTCTTACCGAGGATATGTTAAAGAGACTCAACACTTCCTGGAAGAAGAAAGAAGAAGAGTGAAGAGTTAAGGGTTAGAGAAGAAGCACAGGCAGAGGCTAGAGAGCACATTCGACAAAATAAGTTAAGGTGACTAGGCCTAGATGCCAACCCAAAAGCCCCAAGATATCACATGTCTATGTGCACCAAAAAGAGCACACATCCTAGTATTATGGATATACGACCATTCATCATAGTTGAACTAGGGCACGACGTTGCAAATAAGACGATCAAAGATCTGATCAATTCTGGCACTGCCACTAGTGCAATTAGGTACTCATGCTGTGAAGCATTGGGCATGGAAGTTAAGCCATTAGAAGCTTATTTAATGGGCTTAGGAGGTGTGGAAACCCCTTGTTTGGGTGAGGTGGAGCTTCCCATCTACCTTCAAGATGTCCCAATGACAGTCAAAATGCTAGTGTGTGAAGATGAGGACCTTACGAAACCACTTGTCTTGGGTCAAGACTGGACCTATGACCATGCAACCACCTTAAACCTAAGAAGTCAACTTCTTCAAGTTTGGGTACATGGACAGTGCATTACATTAGAATTAGAGAATTGCATGCTCACAAATCCAGATGCCACACATTCTCTTAGTTCTTCCAAGCCTAATCTTAGAGAAGAAGATTTTGTATGTTTCAAAAGCTGTATGATCCAAAAGGACTCAGTCATGGAAGCACAAGCTCAAAGGCAAGTAGGCCTCTCTTCTTTTTCAAAGACTAATGTAACCATAGTAGCTCAACAACAAAGGCAAGAAAAATAGTACAAGGCAACCGCTACATCAAATAGACACATAGACTTCAAGAAGGAGGTAGCCCGGAGCATGAAACAGATCTGATTACAAAAAGGAGAGCAACCATCAAACTTGCAACAACAATTCCCATCCAAGCAGGCCAACCATGCCAAAAGAAGGCACAAAGAACTAGGGCAAGCTCAATCACGAGCTCTCCGATAAATTTGGGTACCAAAAAAATTAGCTGTGACTAGGGTGATTACACATGTGGGTTCCCAAAGCACTCTTACATGCACAAAGGCCTATGCTCTCCACCATGCAAAAGGTCTCAACAAAGAAGCCAAGGAGAGAAAAGGGTAAGAAATGAGCACAGAGACCAAAAGAAGATAAACTCACCTCTTCAAAAAAAATAAGAAGGCAATCATCAAGGATATGGGTTTGGAAGCCAAAAGTACAAGCAACATCGAGAGAACCAAAGAACCAACCACATCGGATGCAAAATTTAAGCAATCAACTAGAGATGAAGAAGTAAAAAAGGACTAGTACGCAACCCAACACAATTCTAAAATGGGTCCCTAAAATCAGTTGTCCTTTGAAATCCAATGGATACCTCCAACGAGGGCTGCATCAACATTTGCCAAGAACACTGAAAGCCTTGACGTGCAACAACCATGTGCCTTTGGCATAACCTTGTCTTTTGCACCATTCAGGTCATGCACTTCCAAAGTATGCATCAATATAGGGCAACATTACAGAGCCATGCATAGACACAATTGAGAATTCTAGGCACATGCGACACATTGGACATATGTAAAATATTTTTGATGCTAACATTTTTCTTCTTGTTTTGTGACATTGTTCCAAAAAAAAAGGAAGAGAAAAAAGAAAACAAAAAGAGAAAGAACAGGACTATGCGCTTGAAGAATCTCTAATGTGAACCATCAACAAGGACATCCATAAGCAACGAAAGAAAAGCCGATGGTCAATCACCATGCTGGAGCACACCACAAAGAGATGAATATCGAAGGACCTTTGAACATGGTAAGAATGGCCTACTTCGACAACACTCTAACCATGATAAGTTAGGAAACCTCTTCATCAACATACCCTTGGGCACTTTGCTCAAGACCCAAATTCTTCAACATACTTCTTCTAATGCATTCCCCAAGTATGCATGCATAGGGCCACATTCCAAGGCCATGTACAAGGCATATAATTTTTTCAACCCATGCACTAATGCACTTACTCACCAATCATTATGGGTCACAAGTACTTGGCATCATACTCTGGAACTCATGTTTCAAGCAACTAGAGGACATCAAGGATACAACATCAGTACCTATGAAGCAATTCACAGTCGATAGTTGCTCAAGATCAACATGGACAACCTCTTTTGAGCAACTAACCATTTTTGAAACACAAATACACCAGCCAACTCAAATCTAAGGAAGAAGTACATGCAACGGGACCAAAATTTGCATAGGCTAGCAATGGAAAACTGAATAACCAGACAACTGAACAAGCTATATTTGGAAGATGGATCGCTCTTGTTGATACATGAAGGCCACTACCTCTCAAGTACTACATGGAACAACCACTCCAACAAGGGTCTGTCAAGGAAGACAAACTCGAGAGGGGGGCAGTGTTGACACTCAAGGTTGAGCACAAGCATGGAAGTGAGTGCATCAAGGAAGTGGATACACAAGAAGAAGGAGAATGTAGGGAGCTCCATGAAGCACATGTCAAATTTTCCAAAGAAATCCCTATAAAAATAGTGATTTTTATCACTAAAACCATTGTAAATACCATTTCATATTTTTGCAACTCCATTTTGTTCAAGCTGAGTCCTTGAGCTTGAGGAGTATCAGAAGTATTATTGTACCAATTTTCATAATTTAGACTTCGTTTCAGCCCTCAAATAAGCCTTGGAACAGGTGCTAGGTCTAGACAGGGCCAAAATAGCTCAAAAAACTATAAAAAGATCTAGAGAGCTCATTTTTGAGGTTAGCTTGTTGTAGATTTGAGCTTTTGTAAGAGAGTTCTTTTGTAATCGAAGATCTTCCATTGTGCCACTCTTTGCTCTTACCTTGTGTGCGTGTGTGTATGTGTGTGCATGCTTGTCTGCTTTCACTCATGCACTTGTGCCTTCACTACTCATGGTCTTCATACCAGTCCTCACGTCTCCATGGATTGACATTTGTGAGGTGAATCTCCTCACATTGGTACTTACCATTGTGCTAGAGTTACAATAGGTTTTGGTTTGCCAGTATAAGTGTCTCAGAGTCTGCTACATGTTTAATAGAACTCGTCAGGGTAGTTTTCTGTTCAACTTTTTCAAATGTAGTCATTTTTTTGCATCAAGGTATTTTAGTCAATGGCCATGGCTGAAAGTAGTGATGTATTCCGTATGTTGGCTGTTGAGGATAAAGTGGGCTTATATGATGCAACACATATTGTTTGCAAAAGCACTGTGGAACATTGTGAAAGGTGTTGAAAAACGTCCTATTATGCCTGCAAATATAGGTATTGAAGCTATGTAGATGGCATTGAAGATGCTGATATTCTTCAGATTCTTGTTCGTGCTATAGTTTTTGTTGCACCTATTGCAGATCAAATTCATTAGGATGGCAGACATGCTTAGGCACATGCATTGATAGCCTTGTCTGTCAAACATGTCATTATTCCTCACATTTGCTCTTGTAGAATAGTTAAGGATGCTTGGGATACACTTACCACATTGTACTAGGCTAGGAATGAGTTTCGTGTTGCTTACCTCTAAAAACAGTTGGAGAGTGAGCATATGAATGAAGGTGATTCTATGGACAATTTTCTAACAAAGATCAAAGAATTGAAGGAACAATTGATTTTTGCTGATGAAGTTATACGAGATAGCTCACTTGTGCAGAGACTTCTGAATGGTTTTTGTGATTCATATCAGAGTTTTGCTTCTACTCTTTGTTTGATGATGGAAGGCAATCCAAATGCCTTGTCATTTGAGGAGTTAGTCTATGTTGTGTTGCAAGAAGATTAGCCTAGGCAGAACAGGTCCATTATGCATGTTGCAGATCAAGCTTTCCTTGCTAGTGAGAAGGGCAAAGGTAAATGGAGCTCATCTACTAGTAAGCAAAAACCTGCAAATGTTGCACATTTGAAGAAGGAAGAAAAAGATGAGAAGAAATAAGAAAAGCAAAAATTCTTTTGTAAGTACTATAAAGGAAACAATCATGTCATAAAGAACTATCCAAAACTTGCTGTAAAAGAGGCAAAGAAAAAAGAGGTTAGAATGGTTGTTGTAGAGGCCGCTACACAAAAAACAGAGTCTGCTAAGCTTGTGTAGAATGAAGAATGGGTGTTTACTACTGTTTGCAATTTTGACCCATCTTCTCATGAACAGTGTATGTCTGTATTAGGTTCATATGTTTGGTACTTTGATAGTGGGGCAACCAAACATATTACCTCGTAGCACAGTTTCTTCACTTCACTCGAGCTTGCCCCTATAGGGAATATTGTCAAACATGCGCAAACAACTCCTCTTATCCTATCATGGGAGTTGGTAAGATCATTCTGACTACTACTGATGGTAGTTTGTTCACTTTGGTAGATGCTTTATTTGTGCCAGGGATCATGAAAAATCTCTTATCAGTTTTTGCATTAGCCAAGATTAGCTTGGTTGTGAAAGTTGTTGACGACACATGTACAGTTTATGATATGTCAAATGGCGTGATTATTACTTCGGCATTTTATGTCATGGACTAAATAAGCTCATAGACTATGAAGAATCTATGAATGATTCAACATGTGCAATACATGATTCTCAGGCTATGTCAGATTGAAAGCTTTAGCATGCACGCTTTGTTCATCTAAATTTTGCTAGTTTGGTACCCGTGCCAAAATCTGAAATGGTGTCCTCTTTGCCCAAACCTGAGGCACCTGGAAAAAAATGTATGTGAAGGCTATATTTTGGGCAAAATGCAACGTTCCTCCTTTCCAAAAGATGGTTCAATTCAAGCTACTCAGAAATTGCAGCTTGTTCACAGTGATGTCTATGGTCCTATGTAGACACCCTCTTTTAAAAACTATCTTTACTTCGTGACTTTCATTGATGATTTTTCCAAGCATGCATGGGTATATCCATTGAAAGCAAATTCCAAAGTGTTCATGTGCTTCAAACAGTTTTTTTATGGCTGAAAATCTGTCATCATGTAAAATAGGCACCCTCCATTCTGATCGAGGGGAGGAATATATGTCTTCTGACTTTAATGCGTTTTTTTTGGCTGAACATGGGATAAAACATCAGTGTAGAGTGCTGTATACACCTCAATAGAATGGAGTTGTTGAATGGAACAACAAGTCACTCATGGAGATGGTGAGGTGTATGGTCAAGAGTCAAGCATTACCACATAGTTTTTGGCTTGAGGCTATCATGTGTGCAACACATGTACTTAACAGGTGTCCCACTAAAGCACTGCAGTCTATCACTCCATATGAGGCTTGGCATGGTCGCAAGCCATCTGTTGATCATCTGCATGTTTTTGGTTGTTTTGCATATGGATTAGTGCCAGGACAACATTGCAAGAAATTGGATGATAAAGCAATAAAATGTATTTTTGTTAGGTATAGTTTTGAAAGAAAAGGCTATCATCTGTATCGTCCAAAGACTAAACACATTTTGGTTAGCTGTGATGTTGTTCTTATGGAAGATGCTATTCAGACTTTGCTTTCATGTACGAAGGAGACATCTGTTAGCTCCAAAGACATGTATGATACTTTGCTGCCTCTTTTTACATGAGGATAGTCTAGTGCTAGTCCTATTGAGGCAACTTCTTGGCCTTTACAGGTTTCATGTGATGATGTAGATCATTCCATTTCTGATGCAAATTTGCATGATGCACTTGTTGATGAGAGAACTGATATTGAAGAGGCAATAACTATGCCAAATTGGCTAGTGCAAAATTTGTGTGATAGCAAATTAGATGCAGCTCTATCATATCACACTCTTTCAACCTCTCATAGTGCCTCTTCTGCATCAGATTGCTATGCTATGGATGCCTCTAGTCTTTGTGATGAGACTAAACATATTTTGTTTGATGAAGCATAAAATTCTGAAAATTGGATGGCTGCAATGCAAACTGAATCTGGTGCTATCATGAAAAATGGTACGTGGTCTTTATGTGACTTGCTTCCTAGCAAGAAGGCCATTAGCACTAAGTGGGTATACAAACTAAAGTGTAAAACTGATGGAATAATTGCTATTTATAAGGCTAGGCTTGTTGCAAAGGGTTATGCGTAGGAAAGAGGCATTGATTTTGATGAAACCTTTGCACCTACTTGATGAATGACTACTATTCATAGCATTTATGCACTTGCAGCTCATCATGGTTGGAATGTACATCAGTTGGACATTGAAACAACATTTCTGAATGGTGACTTTGCATGAAGAAGTGTATGTTTTTTAGGCCCGTGGATTTATGCAAAAAGGGCATGAAAACCAATTGTGCAGGTCAAAGAAGGCATTATATGGTTTAAAGCAAGCACCACGTGCTTGGTATGAAAAGATAAATGCCTATCTGATTGCACATGGTTTTGAGAACAGTCCATCTGAAAGCACCTTACATGTTAAGCGTGCTAATGCCCTAAGGTCTGCATGGTCCACCTTCTCATCCACAAGGGGCATGCCTTTGCAAGGTGACCAACCCTATGATAGGAAATCACTTATTTGGGAGGCCCAAATACTCAACCCTTTGAATCAACCATCCATCAAAAAGTAAAGGGATCTCAATCTCTTGAGGTAGATGCATCAGGTCGGCAATGAGAATCGTCACTAAGGGAATGCCAGTCACCTTGGCCACAACTTATACGGCTATCAATCTGGGGACCTCCAAGAAAGTTCAAAGGGACCCTCCAATCAGTACAAGCAAGGCGAGATACTCACGTCGAAGGTGGAGGAAACAAGCCATCACAGGAAGCCCTCATGCTTTGTTAAGAAAGAGGGCCAAGGATGAGGCCATCAAAGGGTCAAAGCCATGTGTCAAAGGATATATGTAGGCACGGTCACCCAAAACTGCAATAGGCAAAAGTGCAATCATCAGAGCAGTCACCTTTGGTGACCCAAGCTCCACCTCGTAAAAGCTACAACCCAGGGGTTGTAAACTAACAAGCTTGCCAACCACAACAAGCAAGCTGCTCTGAAGAAGGTCCCTGCACTTGCCATAGCTAGGACAAGACCAAAAATTTTGCAAACCATTGATGAAGCTTGAAGTCGTACAATTTCAACTCTCAGGCTCACTCTACCCTCATCACTAAGGGAGAGTCAGATGGGTGACAAAATGGGGTTGGGCGAGGGGGATTCACAGGAGTCACTTTGTGGAGTGGATTCCATGTGCATCCATGTTTGATGAACGCATGGGAGGAAGGAGCAGGGGTAACAAGGAAAATACCCATACTTTCCAAAAGTAATGCTAGAAGAAGGATCTTCTTTTCAGATCTTCCTTTTCTTTTTTTTTTGTTTTCTCTTTTCTTCTATCTAGTTGTTTCTTTCATGTTGTCCTTTCCTCTTGTCCAACAAAGCTCCAAACCAAGGCAAGGGAGTGGGGGGGGGGGAGATGGTTGGGGAAGGGGCGATGAGGAGGAGGTGGTTGAGGGGGATGTAGGGAAGTTCAGGTGGGGGTAGAAAAGGGGAAGGGGGAGGTTGTAGTTGATGGGGTTTGCAGAGGGGAGGAGGTGATAGTAGAGGAGGAAGTCATGGAGTGAAGGAGCATGGGGAAGATCGGAGGAGGAAAGGCAACAGAGCAAGCAATGGGGGGAGGGGTTCGGTGGAGCACTTGCTAGTGAGCCATTAAAACTTTTTAAACTTATACTAATTCATTTATACACGCCTCATCATTTTACGTGTGTTAGTGTTGTTGGAGCTAGACGTCAACCGAAGCACGTGAACAACACAAGGAAGAAGACGAAGCTTGGAGCACAACACACAATATTGAATGTATTAGCACTAGAATGTACAAAGATTAGTAACCCATTAGAGCTATAGGCGTATATACAATCTGGGGGAAAAAAACCTCCTAAAGAGGGAAAAAAGTACCTCAACGGTCCTAGTGTGTTCACACACATCATTAGCTAAATATATCAACAAATCTCCGCAAGGATGTGGTGAACAAGGAGCTAGCACTCATGCATAAGGAAGTGCCAAGCTGTGTGGAATCAATCCACAAAAGGAAGTAAGCCCAAAGCTTTGTGGAAAGCTTCAAAATTCTCCCTAGGTAGAGCCTTCATGAAAAGTTCTGCAATGTTCTCCTGCATGGGCACATATGCCAAACTAATCTCTCCAGTAGAGAACCTCTCCCTGAAATAATGGTAATGCACCTCAATGTGCTTAGTGTGAGCATGGAACATAGGGTTCCTAGCAACTGCCAATGCACTTTGACTGTTAGTGAAGATGGTGGTGGCATAGATATTGTTTTGGCACCCTCTTCAAGGGCGTAGACTTTGATCCATGATCCTCCCTTATCTTCTCCTGAGCCATCCACTTCTCCATGACCTTCATGGATTCAAGGTTCTTTTGTGCCTCTTGGTCCTTGATGCTCCCTTGATAGTGACTTCCAGGTGAGTTAGGTGATCCACAAGGGCTAGCTTTCCCCCCTCTCTCACTGGGTATGTTTCCCTTGACAACTATTCCTCCTAGGTTGGTGAGCTTTGACTACCATCTATAGGGGCAGAGCTTTGATTATGACTTCTCAAGGTTTTTCGGTGGATAGGGGGACCCACCTGCCACTCCTATTCAGATCCATGTCATGGCTCTTGTGTCTCACAGCTAGTCCGCTCTTGAGACGGTAGTGGCTTTTTTGTTTCCCCTCTACAGGGCCTCACAACCTGATTGGTATCTTGGGGAGGCACTGCACTTTGTCAAGGCAAATGTCATCGAGTTTGCCCATCACCTTGGGGAGCTGGATCTCACTGACTTGTTTATCAGGGCATGGGACTCCGATCACTTTCTATTCATTCATGGTGCTGAGGAGAGCCAGCTTATTTTATATGTGATTGTGGACTCGCAGACTGCACCCCACTATGTGTACATTCATGAGAAAGAGGTTGGCTAGAAGTCCACTTGTGTTGTAAGTAATTGAACTCACAACCTCTTGGTTAGGAATGTGATGGGCTAACCACTTGCCCCAAAAGCCATGGTTGAGGATTACTTCCTAATCCTCCCTCTTATGATATAGTTCAACCATCTCCTATCTATCAAGGGTGTAGTTCAACCATCTCCAGCCTATCACTTTATTACATTCTTTCCCCCTTGGTCAATCATTGTCATCAATGATATGCTCTTGTATCTCTCTAGCCTTAGTGATCAGCCCTTGAACTCCCTAGGTACCCTTGAATTGATGTCCTCAACCTCGCACAGTTTCTTGAACCTTGTTTCACCCTTGGTCTCTTGAACCCTTGCTCTCAGCTTTGTTGTCTTGAACCTTCTTGTTCGCAACCTTGGTGTCTTAAGCTCTTGTTCTCAACCTCACTCTTGAACCTTGTTCTCACCCATGTTTGGTATCTTGAACCCTCAATCAAGTGCCACCCATGGTTTCCCAAGGGTTTTACACTTTATACCTATCTCATTAGATTTGGAAAGCTCATTTTGAGAGCTTTCCAATGGTACCTTACATGCCTCAATCCAACCTACGGATTGAGACATACACCTCAATCTTTGTTAGGCTAATTTGTGAAAGCGACATGCACTACTTTGTACCTTTTCACATAGAGGATGCCCAAGCACCTTCTTTACGTGCTCTTAGGTCAATCCACCTTTCCCAAGCCTACTTCCTAGGCTCTGATACCAACATAAGGAATTGAACTCACAACCTCTTGGTTAGGAATGTGATGGGCTAACCACTTGCCCCAAAAGCCATGGTTGAGGATTACTTCCTAATCCTCCCTCTTAGGGTGTAGTTCAACCATATCCAACCTATCACTTTATTACACTTAGCCTGTGCAAGGTGTTACCAGAGTAGTTGATTGCCTATCAAGGACGGTTGGATTTGGATTACTCCCCATCCAAACTAGCCTCCAATCTGGCCCATGTCGTTGTTGCTGCAATTTGTTTATCTTGCCACCATGAGGGATCTCTCATGGAAGGTTTAGGGATTGAGTGGGCCTTAGTTTATGCGTTATAGGGCTCGCCTTCATCAAGAGCTCCACTAGTGCATGTTTGGCAGATCCATTGATGTCCTTATGCTTCAGGAGCACTATCTCTCCTCGAGCCGTACACCGCTGTGTTGGCAACTTTTGTAGAGGCATGAGGAGGTCTTTTGGTCTACTAGATATGGACCCAGGCCAAATTGTGTGGCAAAGGTTGGAGCCTTGCCACATCGTTGTTTAATCTCTACGTTATAATCTGCCAAGAGTACACAATATGGCACATACTGATCATCGTTGGTGCCTATCCATCTGTGATGAGACATACTGCGGAAATACTATGACTTTATGATAGTGTCTTCCAATTTAGCCATTGATTGGATTTGGACTGCCACTCGATCTTCATGGGTTTTAGCTATCTTTTCGAGTGTCTGAAGCCATTCGGGTGCTTCGACTTCCAGGGTGTCCATTCCTTCCGAGGTTTGCTGACCTCCTGGCATCGGCATAGGAACATATGGTTCCTCATATGACTCATCCACCTCAATGGGTACCAATTCATCTGGCTCTGGTTCTACAACTAGGGAGGGTTGTCTTTCATATTCCAGTAACTTCTTCTGCAAGTTTTCCACCTGCTCCGTTAATGCCTTTACCTCCTCTGAAGTCGATGTTGTCTCTATGACCTTGGGTTGTTCCTCCTGTTTCCTGAGCTGGCGGCGTAGTGCATCCCGTTCCTTTTCCAAATCATCATGTGCTTCTAATAGATCGGCATAGCTTTCCAAGATTGTCTTCATTGTATCTAAGGGGACTGCTTTAAACTACTTTGGGTCGATCTCGTGCGGGGAGCCTTCCATTGCCGCTTCTAGGTTTTCTTCGTTTTACTTCTGTAGACGTTTGTTCTCTTCAAGGGCGGTAGCCATGTGTTTTCTGAGTAGGGTCAAATTACGTCAGAATCTTAGATTATTTGCTTGGTAGACTTCAAGTAAAGCTTCGAGTTGTTTGACGCCTGGCAATTGTGATGGTTGGGGTGTCTCCAGGAGGCTTTGATGAGCCTGCTCGAGTGTGGTATAGCGTTGATTGAGGTCAGCGTTTTCATCTTCTAGAGTTGTAAGCTTCCTCTATAGTTGTTGGTGATTCGTAGTTAGTTGACGATGGCAGTCTTCGAGAGCCTGATACTCACTCTGTAGTTGGTACACACATTGATGTAACTTTGAAAACATATTATTTACATTAAAGAATGCAGGGAAAGGGGAGGATGCAGGGGGAATGGGGAGGGGAAAGGGAGTCGTGAATGATGTGGAGTCAAGTGGTGAGGTGGGTGGAGGGGGTATGGGAGATTGAGGCTGCGTGGGGGGAGGGAGTGGTGCTGTGGCTGGTGATGTTTCCATGGTGTCGAACGTGTGTGTGACTGTGTAGATGGGGACAATGGGTGGGGTGGATGTGATGTTCGTGAATAGTGTTGTGAAAGTGGGCATGGTAACCCCTCCGAATTGGATGCCGGGAGAGAGAGGAATTCCCATGACATATGTGGTAATGGCAGAAATAGGGGTGGTAGTGCCATGTGGTGAGGTGAGTTGTGTAGTGAGAGGTGAGGTGTGTGGTGAGAGTGGTTCCGCCTGATGTTCTTCTGTTTGTGTGTTATCTCCTGGTTCTGATACATTGATGTGAATTTGCTTGTCGAATCGCATGGGGCGGGTAGGCACTCGTTTCTCAAAGAGATGAATATAAGCCATGGCTGCATGAACGGCTTCATCTAAGCCTTCCGCGTCTGCGTGCAGGTTCATTGATTCAATAAACATGTCATCCACACCTTCCTTGGCTAACATTTGGCTCATGAGCACCTTCCCTGTCTCGAGCGACAGTTTGTGTTGTTCTTGGACCCGCTTCATGGTTTCATATACAATCTTTTTATTTGGGCTGAGTATGCTGGGGCACTTGCTAGTTCTGAAAGTTCATCATATTCTTGATCATACTCCTCGTTTGCTTCTTCTTCTTCTGTCTCTTCATCATCCTCTTCTACTTCTACTACTTCCGGTTGGGTCGGGGCTGAAGTTGTAGTAGTGGGTTGTGGTCCTTGGGTCTGCTCTGCTTCTGTCTCCAGGTTAGACTCATTGATCATGCGGGCAATTTCTTCATCTGTCAAATCGGCTAGGGTGTAACCTTGTGGGAACTCCAAGTCCGATGGAATCGAAGGGAACACCAGATTGGGTCCTTCTACACTTGGTCTGGGTAGGCGAATGGTAAATGGTCGGACACGTCGCATTTGTGGAGGGGTCACCTATGGGGTGGTGGTGGCTCCCCTTGCTTGGGCACATGGTAATTGAACTCCCCCTCTCATTTTATTCGATGGAGGACCCGCCGTTGACAGCTGTCTTTGGAATTCTTGGGCCCTGGACCATACTAGTGCTCTTTAAATGGGCACGTCGTACGCTAAGCACCTGTAAATTATTTTTGTCAGAGCACAGCATCCATGAAGCACATTCTTCTATTTCTTATTCCATCGTTGATGGGCTAGGTGGATTTGATCGATGATCCAGTGTGGCATATTGATGGTGAGATTCTCTATCTCTGCCAAGTACAAGCTGAACCATATCTTTTTTGGTGGCATTGTGAAGCGTTCTTGGGTGGGGAAAGCGAAGTGCTGCATGATCGTTCGTAGGTGGAGAGCGATGGTTGGTGTCATTGCTACCATGTCCTTCAATTTGTTGAGATCCTTGTGCTTCATCCTGCCTGGAATCATGGTTTCTTTCTCTGTGGGAATATGCATACCTTGCATGTTCAATGCTTCTTGTACTAGGTTGAGGGTCAGTTTGAATCTTTTGAGCTTGTGGCCTGGTGTCAATGAGGGTAGCACGAAGGTACTATCGCCCCCTTTAGCCCTGCTAGGTGTGATGGTACTGATAAAGTAGGAACAGCACAAGAAATCTGGCTTAGGTAAATGTGCCCTGAAATAGCCATCCAAGCCCGCTTTGGTCCATACTGATCGCATTACCTCTGCATTCTGATACTGCTCAAATTTGCGGGTAAAGAAATGATATCGTCCCCATTTGCCATTAAACTCAAGTTCTGCCTCCCAAAAGTAGGTGCCGTCTCCCAATGGCCCTGCGACATCACTGAACCAATGTGCATGTTTCCCCACTTGAGAAGTGTGCCCCTGAGGCGGGTCCTGAATAGGAA
The DNA here is from genome assembly GCA_020310875.1 of Ceratopteris richardii. Classification (NCBI taxonomy): domain Eukaryota; kingdom Viridiplantae; phylum Streptophyta; class Polypodiopsida; order Polypodiales; family Pteridaceae; genus Ceratopteris; species Ceratopteris richardii. The sequence continues at coordinate 195,006,273 of CM035416.1, read as the reverse complement.
GCGCATGCACAACTCTAAGTTCTTGAGGTCTCTCAGTGAGTTGCGGTTCCAGAAGGCGGGTTTCAATGTCCACTATCTGGGCGCTAGACCCTGCCTGGGAGCTGGCCGTGCCTCCAGTTTCTGCCATGTTACAGCTTGCTTGCTAGTTCTATGAGAATATAGAAGCATGCGTTAACATTGTAAAGGACAAGGTAGAACAATTTTGTCACCAGTACAACATTAACATGAGGTGAATGATGAGTTAGTCGATTAGTGAGTGCTCGATGAGTGTGTGTGTTGTTAGTCCTATGAGCTAAGTGAAAAGATGTAGTGTGAGAATGATGCAGTTAGTAGGTGGAGATGAATGTACAAATGGGATCAGGGGGTTTATTACAAGCTTTGGGCTGCCAAACACAGTGAATGGGTTTTGGTTTTGATTTTGTGGAAACTCTGGAGGGCTGTATAAGAGTGTCTACTTGGAAATGAGGCTTTTTAGGAACCCATTTACAAGTGATTTTGCTCGTGTTCATGTGTAAATGTGTGTTTGTGTGTATTGAATGAGAGTGGGCATCAGTTCTTGGAGTGAGTGAACCCTGTTGTACATGGTGCGATTTGTGTGTGACTAGTTGAGCCTGCAAGCAAGCCTTAGGCACCCAAATTTGTCTTGATTGTGGGAAAGCCTTCATTGACTTCTTGGGTACCCAGATAGATTTCACTTTCACAGAAGAATTTTTGCAAGTCTTCTTATTAGTATCATGTCGTTGATCACTAATAGGAAGTTGAGCTAGTTGTTGTGGCTTGACCGCAATGGGACGCTCGCCTTTCCGCACCCACACTTGGTTTGATGGTTGAGACACCGTGCTTCGTATTTTTTTTTGGCTTTGAGCATAAGTTGTCTGCTTCTTCTGCCTTTTATCTGTCTTTGGTTGCTGCATCCCGATGGCCTTTGGAAAAGAAGGGAGTTCCATTGCATCCTTGACTTCTGTGTTGCGATAATCATCCCTCTGCATCACATAGTTTTGGACAAGAATATCATGGTCATCTTCATGTGTACTCCTAGAAGGACCAGGAGCTTGTGCCTTTCCTAGTTCCTTGAGTGCGCCATTGTCTAATTCAATTGTAATTCGACTCTGATTTACCCATACCTGAAGAAGTCCACTTCTTAGGTTTAGGTTGACTACATGATCATAGATCCAGTCTTGACCCAAGACAAGAGGTTCAGTGAGATCCTCATCTTGACACACTAGTACGTTAACTGTCAGTAAAATGTCTTGAATGTAGAGGGGAAGTTCCACCTCGCCCATGCAAGTGGTTTCCATGCCTCCCAACCCTATGAGGTATGCTTCCACAGGATTGACATTTAAGTTCAGTTCTCGACAGTAAGAAAGTTTAACAGCACTAGTGGCTGCACCTGAGTCAATCAAGGCTCTTACAGTCCTTGCACTCGTTCCTTGTCCTAACCCTAAGGTCACAAAAGGACGTCGGTCAATTATTCTATGAGAGCTACTACCTGAAACTTCACACATAGCCATATGATATTCTGGGTGTGCATAGTCATCTGTCCTAGGTTGATCTCTACCCTGTCTTCTCAACTTCATTCTTCGGATGCATTCCAACGCTTCGGCCTGAGCTTCTTCTTGAATTCGTTGTTCTTCTTCCTTGCGTTTCTTGGCAGTGTTGAGTCTATTTAGCATCTCTTCAGTTAGGGGTTCTTGATATAACTTGACTTTGCATCCGCTTATGTAATTAGGGAGAATATCGCCTTCTAAAGTGGTTAGTTGTACTGCTCCACTAGTTGAAATCCTATTGATGATCATAGGTCCATAACCATGTTTTTCTAGCTTTCTCGCATGTTGTTTCAGGGTATATACCAAAACTAAGTCTCCAGCCTTCAATCCTTTATCCTTAACATGGGCATCAAAGTACGCCTTCTGTCGTTTCTTAGCTGCATATATTCCTGCGGCAGCCCTCAGTCTTGTTTCTCCTAATCGCTCAAGGTCAAAGATCCTAGAGGAGAGCTCATGGCCCGTCCACTCATGCTCCTGTGCTACCTTTAGTGTAGGTATCAAGAAGTCCAATGGTAGCACTGCATTTTGGCCAAACACCATCTGAAAAGGTGTGGCTTGGAGTACCGTTTTGTAGGCAACTCGGTATGCCCAAACAGCATGATGTAGCTGTTTGTCCCAATCAGAGCGTTTATTATTCACCAATTTAGTCAACACATTGCATAGAATCTTATTTGTGCTTTCAGCTTGCCCATTAGCTTGTGGGTGATAGGGGACCGACTTCTTATGTACTACCAAGAATTCTTGGAGTAGATTTCCAATAACTTCATTCAAGAAGTGAGTGCCTCTGTCACTAACTAGCTCGATAGGCAATCTGTATCTAGTGAACACATTCTCAAATAAGAACTTGGCGGTTGTCTGGGCATCATTCTTAGTCATGGCTTTCACTTCTACCCACTTGGTTAGATAGTCCGTGGCCACAATAATATACTCTGCATGCGAACCCTTAGCTGGGGGATTAATAGGACCTACAAAGTCTATTCCCCACTTAGAGAATGCACGTCCACCCATCATAGGTTTCAGGGGCATCTCATCTTTGCGTATAGGATATTGAGTTCGCTGACAAATATCACACCTCTTCACATAGGTATGTGCATCCATGTGAAGGGTCGACCACCAAAGACCTGCAAATAATATTGCCTTGATCACCCGATCTGGTCCAAAATGTCCTCCTGCTACACCCTGGTGAGCAGTTTCCAATATCTTGAGGTATTCCCTCTCATGGACACATAATCTGAGGTAACCATCTTTACCACGTTTGTATAGATTATCGCCAATGAGTGAGTAATCTAGGGCTTGTTGTTCTAAACTTCTTTTTCTAGCCAAAGTCACATCTTGTGGGAATGTTTTCGTCCTCAAGAAGGCTACTAGTGGTTCACTCCAATCTGGCACTATGGATACATGATAAAGAGTGGCATGCTCCACGGGTGGCTTAGTGCAACAGATCGGGAATTCTTTGCACAATTTATGGACATCAGCTTCCATAGTCGGCCAATGCACTCCGAGTCTCCTTAGTGTCTGTAGGGTTCGTTGCTTTGAGTGGTGTTGCTCTAATGCACCTACATGTGCTAATTGCAACCATTTAGCGTACTCATCCTCTTCCACACAACAAGCTAGGATCCCTTGATCTGTATGCTTGTACATACTTCGTGCCATGATCTGGTATTTTTGGGCCTTTACTACCTCTCTATCTTGAGTGTTTATGACTGGGTGGTTAGGTCTGTATGTCAATACTGGCACTAATGGCTTAGCCCACTGAGGTACAACTTCCAAATTAAACAAGTAAGCATCAGGAAGGTCATCTGATACTCCTTGTGTGGCTTCTCCAAATGTGAGCCTAGAGAGATGGTCTGCTCTCAAGTGAGTCTTCCCTTTCCTCACCACAACCTCAAAGTCATATTCCATCAGTAAAAGAAACCATCTTACTAATCTGCCTGTATTGCATGGCTTGTTTACCAAGTACAACACTGCTTGATGATCAGTAAAAAAATTTAAACTTATTTGCAAGGAAACAGTGTCTAAACTTTTTAACTACATATACCATGCCTAATCCCTCTCGTTCAGTGGTGGTATAATTTCGTTCAGCTGCATTCAACTGTCTACTAGCATAGGAAATTGGAAGATCCATATTACCTTCGCCTGTAGGTTGTGCTAGTACACATCCAATAGCATAATTGGATGCATCCACATGTAGATTGGTGCTGAACATAATCGCCGTTTAAGCTCTTGAAGGAATTCTCACATTCATCAGTCCACTCAAAGTTAGTCAAAAGTCCATACAGAGGCTTGGCAATGATGGCGTACATGTGTATAAAGTGTCGGTAATAGCCACAATGCCCCATGAAAGCTTGTACTTCCTTGACATTCTTTGGCCTAGGCAACTCTGCTATGGCTCTTACTTTCTCTTCATCAATGGATATACCATTCTTTGACACTATGTGTCCTAGAATCTTGCCTTGCCTGACCATGAAAACACACTCTTCTCGGTTCAAGCAGACTTGATACTCTCTACATTTGTCAAAGATTTGCCTGAGCTCAGGTATATGTGTTTGTCTGATGTTGGAATGAGCACAAAGATCATCCACATAGACCTCTAAGTTCTTCCTCAAGAATTCTTTCAATACAAAGGCGTACATAGAGAGAACGTGCAAAGGAATAACTGAAGCGAAGTGCGAACAAGAACGTGCTTAAGAAGAGCGTGCAGTATAAATAGGAGCACAAACAGAAGAAAAAGTGTGGAAGTGTGTATGTGCGAGAATAGAGAATAGAGATATAGCAGATGCGCAGAGACGCAGAGTTATAGACAGAAGACGCCATAGATAGCGTATGTAGAAGAAGACGCCAGAGATCGTGTATGTATAGATGAATAACAGAAACTTGAGATATCGGGTATTCATCTGAGAGAGATGGTAATAAGAAACTACTCAGTATAGGAGAGTTTCTGTAGCTTGAGCAAGAAGAGGCCAAGCTTACTTGTACACATCTTCTCTAATAGAAAACACATGTTCATGTGGATGTTTGTGCGTATTGTTTGTGTGCGGAAGAAACAGAGTATGTTTTAAAGTTAGTTAACAGTTAACGTTTTCTCAGTAACCGCATTCTCGGTCAGTTGCAGTTCTTACTATAAAAGTATTTTTCGGTAGAAGAACGAAGTAGATCTCGTAGAGTAATGCGAAGTTTTGTATGAGAGATAGCTCATCTTGTAGCTAGACATCTCTACTTTCAGTTAATCAAAGTTTCCGGTGAAAAAGATATCTATACACAGTACAAAGTGTGACCGAAAAAGGTCGTCTGAACTGGTGGAGTTTTTCTTAAACTTCAGAAAGTGTTCAGAAAGTTTAGGAAGCTTTTGCGCCACTTCCTTACTTTATGTATGTTTGCTTGAAGTAATTATAAACAGAATTGAAGTTCATTCCGGTACAATTCCTGTACGACTACGGTGTCAGTCTAGTGACAGTCCGGTGAAGTTTCGGTGAAGTTTTCCAGTGAACTCTAGCTTAGTTCTTCTTGGGCGTGGCGGTTTTTGCAAGGCTCAGCCTTCGTTGCGTCGTCAAGGAGTGGTATCAGAGAGAAGAAGTATACCACATTTTCCGCTACATCTATTTATATAGTAAAAGTTGTAAGCTTTGCAACGCAACAAGAATCACTCAATTTGGACACCTACACTAAGAGAAACACTCTTTTTTTTGAGAGGCTATCAACAGAAGCGCCTTCCTTGTCTAAAAATAGACACCTCTCCTTTCCTTCTACTTTTATCTACTTTTATCTATGTTTACTCTAACTTTGGAGATGTGAATGCCTCCACATGTCATTTTTCATAACTAATAAGATCCACAAGCTTCCATATACCATTTTTAATAATTAATAAAATCCAGAGGACTACTTTAGAGCTTGTTTTTATGTAACATTGCCCCCCTCAAGCTCTAAATCCAAAGCTTTGACTCCAAGTAGTACTTTGATTCGCTTAAGCTTCTAAGCATCCACTGCTTTTGTGAGTATGTCTGCTAATTGATCTTTAGTTCCAACATGTTGAATATCAATATCTTCATTCACCACCTTCTCTCGGATATAGTGATAGTGCACTTCAATGTGTTTTGTTCTTGCATGGTACACTGGATTAGACGCGAGCTGCAATGAACTTACATTATCTCCAAAGAGTAGTGGACGTGTTGTAGATAGATTCATATCTTCATAAAGCTTCAAATACCACATAATCTCACATGTTGCATTTGTAAGACTTCTATATTCAGCTTCTGTGCTTGAAAGTGCTACTGTAGGCTGTTTTTTAGAACTCCATGAAACCAAATTATTACCTGCAAATATTAGATATCCACCTGTACTCCTTCTATCATCCTTATTTCCTGCCCAATTTGCATTACTATATGCTTTCAAATTCAAACCTTCATGATATTTATAGCCCAGACCTTCATTTAATGTACCCTTCAAATATCTCAAGACCCTTTTTGCTGCTTGCATATGAACATATGTGGGTTTGTTCATGAATTGAGACAATGTACTTACACTAAATGTAATATCCAGCCTTGTTAAAGTTGCATATATAAGAGAACCAATCAAAGACCTATAGATAAGTGGATCTTCTAAAGGTTCACCATCTTCAGCACTGTACTTCACATTGGGTTCCATCGGATTACAGATACTCTTGCAATGCTCCATGCCATATTTCTTTAACAAATTTGAAAAATACTTCCTTTGTAGAAGATATACGCCATCTTCCTTCTTCATAACTTCAATTCCAAGAATGTACGTCAGTTCTCCTAAATCTGAAATTTTAAATTCAGATCCAAGCTCTGCTTTAATCCTAGCTATCTCACCTTCATTGTTTCTTGTTATTATCAAGTCATCCACATAAATTGAGATATAAACAATCAATGATCCTTCAACCTTAACATACAAAGAAGTATATGCATTTGAACGCCTGTATCCCTGCTTTTCAAGAAACTTTACCAATCTAAAATTCCAAGCCCTTGGAGCCTGCTTAAGACCATACAATGCTTTCAAGAGTTTACATACATGCGTAGGCTTCTTGGGATCTTCATAACCTGCTGGTTGCTCCATGTACACATCTTGTTTTAAATCACCATCGAGAAATGCACTTTTTATATCTAATTGATAAAGATTCCATACCTTGCTTGTAGCAACACTTATTAATGTCCTTATTGTTGATATCTTGGCAACAGGAGAAAATGTCTCCTCATAATCGATGCCATAACTCTGTGCATAACCTTTACAAACAAGCCTTGGCTTATATCTACTTACTGAACCATCATTGTTTCTCTTTATCCTGTACACCCGTTTGTTACCAATTACCTTCATGTTAGGTTTCCTTGGAACTAAACTCCATGTATTGTTCTCATACAAAGCTGTCATTTCTTCATCCATTGCTTTAACCCATTTCTTTACCTTTGACGCTTCTTTAAAAGTTGTTGGTTCCTGCTCCTCAAGAAGTTTTGCAATATAAGCTTCATGAGAAAATCTTTGCGGTTGCCTTCTTTCTCTTATTGGATACCTTGATTGGCTTCTTGTCCTACCATGCTTTCCTTGCCTTCGAGTTTGAGTTCTTCTTGATGTAGAACCTTCACTTTCTTCTTCATGTGACTCAATTTCCTTTGAAATCAAATCGAGAATTTTCTTCAACTTCTGATTGGGGGGAGTTGCCTCTTCATGTGTAATTTGACTCTCTAGTGAACTTGGAGAACTTGGCTCTTCTTCGTGACTTCTTGTAGTTTCTTCTTCATCTACCTGTACTTCATGTTTATACCAAGATTTATCTTCATGAAAAATAACATCTCTCGAAACAATTACCTCTCCCGTATCTGGGTTCACACATCTATATCCTGGTTGCCCTTCTGCCATACCAATGAAAACCATTTTTTGTGACCTTGGATCCAACTTTGACCTTAACTGTTGTGGAACATGAACAAAACATATGCTTCCAAAAATTCTACAATTAGCAATATCTGGTTTTGATCCATAAAACAATTCATAAGGTGCTTGTTGTACATGACTTTGAGTAGGTGGTAACCTGTTCATCACATAAACTGCCATATTGCATGCTTCAGCCCAAAAAATAAGTGGTAAGTCCTTTTCATTTAACATGCACTTACCCATCTCCAAGATAGACCTGTTTCTTCTTTCGGCCACACCATTTTGTTGAGGTGTGTATCTGTTTGTAGTCTCCTTTTTAATTCCTTCTTCCTCCAAAAATGCAAGAAATTGATTAGAAAAATATTCACCTCCTCCATCTGATCTCAGCCTTCTTATGCTTCGACCTGTTTGCTTTTCAACCAATGATTTAAACTTTTTGAATATGTCAAACACTTCGGATTTGTATTTCATAAAATAAATAAATGTAAACTTTGAGAAGTCATCAATAAATGTGACAAAGTACTTGCTACCTTCCATGGACTCTTCTTGAGATGGACCCTATACATCAGTATGAATCAAGTCCAAAATACCTCTGCTTTGCAATCTTGCTTTTGAAAAAGGACTTCGTACATGTTTTCCAAACTGACATGCCTCGCAAACAAAATCCAAATCTTTCTTAGGTAATTGTGTTAAACCTTCAACCAATGATTTCTTTGCAATATCTTTTAACCTGCCAACACTGATGTCTCCTAATCTTTTATGCCATAAATCCAATTGACTTACTTGAGTCCCATTAACCATTGTATAACCTGCATAATTTGGAACTTCAACTTCATAAGTATATAATCTGTTTACCTTTTGTCCTTTTATAATAAAATTTCCATCCTTCTTCTGATAAGCCTGCCACTGATTATTGTCAAAATCGACCTTTACTCCATTGTCCTCCATCTGTCCAACTGGAATCAAATTTCTTGTAATGGTAGGAACAAACAAAACATCTCTAAGAGTGACATGTTCATTAAGTGGGCAATCACCAATGTAAACTACTTCATGCTCAGTACTATCTCCTATAGCAATTGTGACTCTTGAATCAGGTTTGTGTAAGTTCACAAACATATTCATGTTGTGACTCATGTGGTTTGAGCAACCACTATCTACATACCAAGTTTTGTTGTTTACCTTCCTCTTATGTGTCTCTGTATGCATAGCCATAAGAACGTTTTCCTTCTGTGTTTGAGCCTCCTCTTGTAGTATGTTGTTGTTGTGATGCATATGATATTGGCCTCTTCCTCTTTGTCGTCCTCTAAAACCACCTCTTCTATTCGGATTGGAGAAGCAATCCCTGGCATAATGACCAACTTTACCACAATAATGGCATGTAAAGTTACCTTGCTGGTTTGGTTGAGTCTGTTGACTTTGTTGTGTTGTTCTTCCTCCTCTAGTAGCATTGAAGCTTCCTCTTCCTCTTGCATTGTTGTTGAATCTTCCTCCTCCTCTCGAATTTCCTCTACCTCTTGATCTATTTGATGAAGTATAAAGAGCTTGTCCTTGACTACCTCTTTGTGAATGATAAGAGTTGCCACCTTCTATGTTGATTTCTTCAGTCATCATGAGCGTTTGTAAATCTTCAAAGGATGGTAGATTCTCTCGAGTCATGATAGACGTAATGAAAGACTTCCATCTTTCATCTTCTCTCAAGCCATTTAACATGCTATTAAACTTTATATCCTCACTAGGAGATGCGTCAATAGAGGCTAATGCTTCAATAAGAGATTTTACTTCAAGAACATAATCATTAACTGATTGTCGTGGCTTCTTTTTTACTCTTGTTAGCTCACCAATAAGTTGTGTTTGCCTTGCTCTATTGGTAGTTGCAAATAGTCTTTCTAGAGACTCCCAAGCCTCTCTACTAGTATTCAAACCTCTTATATGCCCAAGCATAGTATTGGAAACTGTTTGTGATATAATAAACAAAACTCTTCTATCTCTTTCGATCCATTCTTGCTCTCTTGCTCGATCCGCTTGTGTAGGAGCTTCTGGTAATATCGGCTTCACTTCTGTACCTGTTATCAATCCCCAAAGACCTTTAGACATGAGATAAGACTCCATTCTAAATTGCCACATAGGATAATTTCTCCCATCTGATAACTTCTCAATCGATGCACTCAAATCTGCCATGTTGAATTGTTGTAAACAAAGAAGATAATTCAATAAGTTGTATTAAAGATTTGATAAAAAAAAAAGCTCTGATACCACAATGTTGTGTTTACAAACTTGTAAACATCAAAGTACACAATGAAAGATGATGAGACCTCCCAAGATCTTCAAAAGATCAAACAAATCTTTCCAAACTTCAAAAACAACTTTCCTCCAAACTTTCAAGAAAACAGAAATAGGTCATTGTAGCAAAATAACCACCAGAAACTCTCTGAGAAGAATTTGACACAACTAATTATATATCTTGAAAGTACACTTTGAGCAGCATGCTTTAGAAACAAAAAATGTCAAAAAAAGTGGAGTATAGCTCCCAAACCAACAGCTTGAAGTCAAGGTAAGAAAAGGCCTACAATAGCAAGGTATGACTAACTATCTGAATTGAAAAATGATGTACAGCAGCAAGAAAACTTCAAGATCTATGAGAAATTTTGATATGGATAGAAAGTATGAGAGCTAAGGAAACTCCTCCAAGTGAAATCACTCAAAAATACCTCATAACTACTGAGATATAAAGTTTGAAGAGAGGTATGTCACTCATGAGACACCGGATAGACACAAGAAAGAAGATCTGCAAAAAACGCCTACTTGCGTGGAGCTTTCTCATTTTAAATTGTACAAAATCTGATCTACTTATATAATACAAGTTGTAAGCTTCACAACGCAACAAGAATCACTCAATTTGGACACCTACACTAAGAGAACCACTCTTTTTATTGAGAGGCTATCAACAGAAGCGCCTTCCTTGTCTAAAAATAGACACCTCTTCTTTCCTTCTACTTTTATCTACTTTTGCTCTAACTTTGGAGATGTGAACGCTTCCACATGTTATTTTTCATAACTATTAAGATCCACAAGCTTCCATATACCATTTTTAATAATTAATAAAATCCACAAGACTACTTTAGAGCTTGTTTTTATGTAACAATATCTGCCATCCTTAAATTGTGCCACTGGCATTAAATTCAGAGGAATTTCTAAGTTTCTCAACCTAAACTTATGCATGCCATCTTGATACATATAGGATCCAAACCTATTTGTATACGTGTATTTGAGGATATTTCTAAAATCGCTAGTATCTTGAGTTTCATTTGTCTCATTTAGATTTTCCTCCCAATTCCCCTTCTTGAGAATCACTATATTGTATTTTCTCTCCTATTGATTATTGTGTATGAGGTATAGGAAGCTTAATACCAGATCTTAAAATCATCCACTTCTTTGGATTTGATTTCTTCAATAGCTATAATTTTAACAATTTTCAGACAAGAATCGTGTTTTTACACAATTCTGAGTACAATGTGAAGATTTCCATGATTCTGTGTGAAAATTGTGTTTTCCACGATCTTGTGTGAAAATATTGTTTTTCACAATTTTGGGTGAAAATCATGTTTTTCACGATTCTATGTGAAAATCGTGTTTTTCACAATTTTGTGTGAAAGTCGTGTTTTTTCACGATTCTATGTGAAAATCGTGTTTTTCACAATTTTGTGTGAAAGTCGTGTTTTTTCACGATTCTAAGTGAAAATCGTGTTTTTTCACGATTCTGTGTGAAAATCATGTTTTTCACAATTTTGTGTGAAAGTCGTGTTTTTCACGATTGTGTGTGAAAATCGTGTTTTTCACGATTCTGTGTGAAAATTGTGTTTTTCACAATTCTGTGTGAAAATCATGTTTTTCATGATTCTGTGTGAAAATCGTGTTTTTCACGATTCTGTGTGAAAATGGAGTTTTTGACAATTCTGTGTGAAACTCATGTTTTTCACGATCCTGTGTGAAACTCGTGTTCTTCATGATTCTGTGTGAAAATCGTGTTTTCACGATTCTGTATGAAAATCGTGTTTTTCACGATGTTGTGTGAAAATCGTGTTTTTCACAATTTTGTGTGAAAATCGTGTTTTTCACAATTTTGTGTGAAAATCGTGTTTTCCACGATTATGTGTGAAAGTCATGTTTTTCATGATTCTGTGTGAAAATTGTGTTTTTCACGATTCTGCGTGAAAATCGTGTTTTTCACGATTCTGTATGAAAATCGTGTTTTTATTCTGTGTGAAAATCGTGTTTTTCACGATTTTGTGATTCCTAGACAATCATGATTTCTCACAATCACTAAAAACATGATTTTCTAATAAAAATCGTGTTCTGGAAATCGTGCTTTTTGGTCTCTACACAGAATCGCGATTCTATGTAGATTTTGTTAAAAAATTAAATTCTATTTTCTTTGACAATGCACACTAGTTTTTGGGTGCCTAACTATTTTAATACCATGTAATCAAGAAGATTCTGAAAAGCTTTTGAAAAAATTAAGAAAATCCCAGAAAACCGAAAATCACGATTTTGATATTTTCCTATTCCCTCTGGTTTTTCCAAGAAAATGACAAAACTTTGAATCTTACTCAATATGAAATGAAGTGTAACATCAATACCTTGCTTGTTAGCTGGAAAAAACTATTGAAATAGCTTGCTGCTAAGAATCGCGACTCTGTTCCCTTTTTCTCTAGCTTTCTCTCACACTCTCTCACTCACAATGCTTTTCTAAATTGAATTCTGTGCTTATATAGACCTCAGAAAATCATGATTGTGAATGATTTTCTTTTTCAACCTAATTCCAAATTTCATGACTCCTTCTCTTATACAAAATCATGAGTTAACCTATGATGTTCCATCCTTAAAGACTATCAATTCCTGGCTCCCTCCTCCTACTGAAAATCACGATTTTACACCAAAACTCATTTTTTTTTATATTCTTATGCTCAAAGTTGACTCAATTTTAGTTCCTCTCTATCATACCACTTATAAAACCTTGAATTACTTTCCTAAATACCCAACAACCATATTGGAGAACAGATTTACCATTTTATTGAAAATTGCAATTTTGAGATGAAAATTGTGTTTTCCTAGAAGTCCTTAGAAATTGAATTTCTTGGAATCTTCTTGTACCTGATCTTTCCAAATGTTCTTCAACCACCCCAAAACAATTACCACCTTCAATTTATCCAAACTCAACCATTCAAAAGAGATTTGAAATTAAAAAGAAACAATTATCTTGACTTTTCTTGAACTAATTGATTTTTCTTTGTATTTTCTTCAAATTATCCTAAATCACTACTTCACACGTACCTCATGCATTACGTCATATAAGAAAAAAGAACAAAGAAATTGGTTTGTGGTCTCTCTTTAAATTTTTCCAAATTTTTTGTATTTTTACCCTAAATAAAAGAAAACAGTTCACCTAGGGTTTTCTTTTTTTGAAGATTCCCTAATCTTCTTTGAATTATGATTGGCTGCACATACTAGACTATCAATGTCATCATGGTATTAGAACTTCTTAAGAAAATATGTGTCAATAAGCACAACTTCTCAATTTATGCAAAGATCAACTCAATGCCTTTCCTTCAATTGACCAAAACAATCTTTCTAAAAGATCATTAATTCACATAGGACAAGTGTAATGGAACCATCAATTTGCATATAGCTACTTTTTATGACTTTCCTTACTGCAACTATGTTATATTCACCAAAGATCAACAAAATTCCTACATTACTTTTGAAAATCATGAGCAATTATCAGTTTTGCATAAAGATGTGCACTTACTTGTCTCAAAAGGTTGATTCAAGCTTTATTCTCCCCAAAAGAAAAGCCTTGTTGGCAGCAGTCAAGGCACCGAAGGACTCACAAGACAAGGAAGCCAAAGAAGGGAGCCAGAGCGGAGAGAAGGCACAAGCAGACTAAGTAGTCACCGAAGATCTGGCAAGTAGGCCATTCAAATTTTTCCAAAACAACATCTTCATAACAATGATTCTTATCACTACAAATCATTGTACATACCATTTTACCTTTTTGTAACTCCATTTTGTGCAAGCCAAGGAGTCCTCGAGCTTGAGGAGTATTAGAAGTAGCATCGTACCAATTTTCATAATTTTTAGACTTCATTTGAGCCCCCAAATAGGCCCTAGAACCTAATTTTTAACTAAGCCGGACACTAGGTTTGGACAGGGCCAAAAGCTAGTCAAAAACTATAAATAGAGCTAGAGAGCTCATTTTTGGGGTGAGCTTGTACTAGATTTGAACTTGTATGAGCACTTTTGAAGTAATCTAAAGAACTCCATTGCTTCTCTCTTTGTCTTGCCGTGTGTGCACGTGTGTGTGTATGTGTGTGCATGTTGGTGTGCTTCTCACTCACGCACTTGTGCCTTCACTTGCTCGAGGTCATCATACCATCCTCACGTCTTCCGGATTTGGACATTAAGGAGGTGCTACTCATCGCTGGGGATCGAGCCTTGAGGACGAGCGTGTGATGGTAAGACGTAGAGTTGAGGCATTGGAGTCATAGGTATTTCCTTCACTTTTATCTATTTTCTTTTGTTTTCTTCACCATCTCCATTACCACCATTATCATCACCATCTTCCACCTCCATCTCCATCATTGCAAAAAATTCAGCTTTTTGGTCATATCACCACACCCACACCATTTTCCTCATTTCACTTGTGTGAGCGAGAGAGAGAGAGAGAGTGTTTGTGTGCTTGTGCTTTTCTATGCTTTTTGAGATTTTCTGCAGGAATCAGCATCCCCAGCAGCTGCACCAGCTCCAGCAAGTAAAAAATCTGATTGTGCAGGTCCCGAGGCATTGACCTCTATCAATCGCGACCGACAGAAAAAATGATCCTTTTGCTAAACAAAGTACATAATCATGATCTACATGCCTAGAGCTTCCTAAATATGTGTTTAAAATTTTAAAACTCCTCTGTTTTCTGTCAATCGCGATCGACACGTCAATCGCGATCGACAAACCACGACGGACACTTGCCGACCGACCTGTCAATCACGATCGACAGAGTCAACGACCGACTGACCACGACCGACTGAACCTACGTGTGACACGTGTCAATCGCGATCAAGCCATCAATCGCGATCGACCAGTCAATCGTGACTGACAGCCCCGACGGACCTGTCAATCGCGACCGACCCAGTCAATGACTGTTTGACCACGACTGACTGAACACTCGCGGCGGACCTGTCAATCAAGTGACTAATACAAAAAGAACTGAGCAAAGAAAATTGTACTTGGGAAATTTGGGGAATTCTTCAATTAGGCTTATGAACCTTAGATCAGGACGACACCTAGGGAGAGATAGAAAAAGTCTTAGGTCTCTAGAGGCTAGTGTCACTCATACTGCTAGGTCTTGGGCCCAGCAGTTGAGCCATCATTCATACTACCCTAGCTCTGAGACTAGTGAGTCAGAGATGTCTCAAGGCATGGAGAGACCTGCAGGAAGTTCAGGAGTGCCAGATTTACATAGGGTAGAGGGCCCCTACAAGATGCAGCTGGAATACCTTAGGACCAACCGATTAGGTGCTAGCATCTATGATGACGGCCTAGGAAGATCCGTGGTCCAGATTAAAAACCCTGACCAACCCATTGGAATTGAACATCCTGCTGTCAAGTTTGAAAAATAGAGTATACCTGGACAAAGAAGGAACCATATATGTAGTCACCAGTCAACCAGATAGGACAGATGAATTCGGGAATGTGATCCCAGAAACGGACTTAGGTGACCTAGAGCAAGGGAACATGGGTGTAGAACCTAAAAATCCTCGAGACAAATCAGCTCTCACTAGAATTCTCACACCAGAATGGATCCCCCAGGACAACAAGAGCATAGATCTACTCTTGAACCAAGAAACTGATGAATCCTTCTGGAGGTATAAGCCTAATCAACCGAATGAGGTAGGAATGATCACGATCTATGAGTTCAAAGATCCTGATTGCCCAGGCAAGGTGACCTATCTAGACAACACTTCAGAGAGGATCTTTGTGGTCATAGAACTTGGTAGACATGCCTACACTTGGAAGGGGGAATTTATTTTTCCCCAACCAAGATCTAATGTCTCTTTTGGCCACCAAGGGGCTAGAACATCCCAAGCTCATGGCACTCAAAGGGATAGAAGTAGAGATAGACCAGAAGTGAGCTTTGCCAACCCAACATGAAGAGAACGAGTGCGAACAAAGACAAATAGAGAAGAAACAGAGAGAACTAGAGTTCCAAGGAACTTAAGAAATGCTCAAGATTTTCCCTTACCGAGACCCAGAGAGCACATGAGGACTTTGAGACCTACACAGCTAGTTAAGTCCATGAAGAACTACTTCGATGGCACTGGAGACCCTTATGATCATGTGGCTGAATTTAGACAAGTCTTGAGAGCTGAACAAGTGGAGGATCTATTCACGCAGTACAATGCCTTTGGTCTAACCCTTAGGAACACCGCTCTTACGTGGTTTCAACCACTAAATGAGAGACACTTCAGAAACATAGACCAACTTCTAGAGGGATTCATTATTGAATTCTCTAAGAGTGGCATAAGGCATAATACTTCCTCACTGATTCATAGCTTCAAGCAAACCCCTCAAGAGACGGTTAGACTTGTAGGGAGAAGGTTTAGGCAATATTTAGAGAGATGCCCTGTTTCTGAGTTACCCACACCCGCCAAACAAGTGGCTTTATTCCTAGATGGATTGCTCAGTACCAAACTATGATCATATGTGTACTTGAAGGACCCGAGAACTATAGAAGAGTGTGTA
This sequence comes from Ceratopteris richardii, assembly GCA_020310875.1. NCBI lineage: Eukaryota > Viridiplantae > Streptophyta > Polypodiopsida > Polypodiales > Pteridaceae > Ceratopteris > Ceratopteris richardii. The sequence goes on along the minus strand of CM035416.1, from coordinate 194,990,050 downwards.
CGCATGTGCATAGATATTGAAGATAATCTAGGGGAGGAATTAGAACTATAAAAAATCTACAAGGATTCAGATAGTTCTACTAGCCTTAGTTCCACGCAATCCACCTCTATTGAGGAACTCGCTGAGAAGGTAGCTCAGAAGCTAGGCGTATGAAGCAAACAAATACCAAGGTTTGCCCCAGGGAGGCGATGCTATACTTGTGGAGGTGACCATTTTGCGAGTGTATGTCCCATTATGGCTCAACCCCAAGTGAATACTAGTAGCCAGTACTGCACAATAGAGCGAAGATACACCAACCACACCGCACAAGATTGCCCCTATAACAAACAAACTGTCAGACAAAATCACCCTCAGCCACCTCCACAACAAGGAAGATATCAGAACCCATACCCACCACAGCAGTTTGCTAGACCTCAACAAACCTACCCACCACAATATCAGGCCCAGCAGAGACCTCAACCAGTGCTAGCACAACAACCCCCTGCTCCAGCTAATGTGATTTCCGTAAAATATGCAGCTGCAAAAGAGAACCTGAATAGAGCCATAGTGCCAGTGACACCATTGCTTTCAGAAAGTGATCCCAGTGACCATAGCTTTGATTCTACACATATTGATAGCCCCCAGGCTTACTACATGCAGTCTCCTGAACATGGTGAATCCTACTATAGTGAAGAACCGAGTGAACCTAGTTGGGATCCAGAGTATGCAAACATCATGTACACAAATCCCAACACTAGACCTCAACCTAGGCAGGTAAGACCCCCATTCCCTAGAGAACCATGCTATAGATTTCAAGGAGATCACCTCATCCGTGATTGCCCGATGCCTGCACCTACACAACCCCAGTCAGTAACAATACAGGGCTTTTGTCAAGATTGTGGAAAGGAGTATCTCGTACGAGATTGCCCAAAGAATCGAAATAATATGCCAAAAATCTCTCCAATTAATGTTATTGGGTTAGTAGTAGACGCTAGAGGAAGTGTAACTTCCACTGCACCAGTACAGGTGGTCACTAGAGCTCAGGCGTTGTAGCAGAACCAAGGTTTAGGTCAAGAAAAGAGTGCAGAGGTTAGTGAAACTGAGAGCATAGCCAAGAAACGGTCGAGAGCCTGGAGGGATAGCCGAGAGAGAATGAAAAGACAATGGTCCAAAAAGATGAGCGACTTAGAAGAAAGCCTAAGAGAAACAAAAGCCAAAATTGTGGAACTCACCTCTCAAACAAACTCTCACATACCACCACCACCTTCATCTCCATCACCATCTAATCCACCATCTTTCAACCCACCTCAGACCATCCCACCACCCCCTAGAGTAGGATCAGTGCTAGCTGATCCCACTCCTAAAGACATAGACATGATGCTTAAGGCATATCAGGCCAGAATCCAAGAAGGGCCAAATGTGACGGATCATGACAAGTGCTACCCTAGAGCTGACCTAGAGATAGAAAGAACCAAGCTTTGCGTGAAAATGGTCGCATTGGCTCAGAACATGTTTGAAGCCAGTCGCCTCTTCAACTACTCTAGCTCAGCTAAGACACAATTGCACTTGGATGGACTATTAGAGAAGTTAGAGAGCATAATTGCAAGATCTGCCAAGGAAGAAAAAAACCAAGGGAGAGATGAGGCAAGTAAAAGAACAAGCATTCCCCCACAGGAAGTTTATGTACCCAATTCCACTAAACCAGACACCTCCTTTTCTATGAATAGATATTCCCCAGAATTCTTGTGAGAGATTCAAGAAGAAAAATGGGCAAAAGAGAGCGAAGTCCATCCTCCCATTGAACTGGTGGATGACGCACATGACCAATTCCTGCAAGATATTCCCTCCATTTATGGAGAGCAGTAGAGTGCACAAAGTCAAGAGAGGTTAGACTTCGAGTCTAACTCCCTACAGGAATTACCCCACTTCACAGGCCCATGGGAAGCCAAGTCTACTTGTATGAGAGCACCCACGGTCATGGTAAGGAACGAAGACTCAGTCATACCTAGGAATACGGAGGTAGTGAAAAACACTAAAGTGCAGTGCAACCTCACTTTAGAAGAGTTAGTCAAAGTTAGGCCAGAGTTATGGAAACATGTAGCTAACCAAGTGCTAGAAGTAGCAAAACCGCGTTCCCAGGTAGGTTCTCATAGAACAGTGCCAGAAATTCCTCTAGATAAGATAGGAGATATGAGTGAAGGTGAAGAAGAAAACACCTATCTTCCCATTATCCATCAGGGGTACACAACCAAGGCAATTCTCGACTCAGGTGCAGGAGTTGCTATTGCTACCACTTCTCTATGGAAACGTTGGGGCAAGCCAGCACTCATGCCCACGAGGATGAAATTGTAGATGGATGATGGTCACATAGAAAGACCCTTAGGCTTGTTGGAAGGAATAACTCTCACTACATGCGGTGTTGAGTTTGAGCATACTTTCGCCATATGTGATTTCAGCAAGAACCATGCCTATGAGATGATTTTGGGAAGACCATTTATGCGACAGTTGCAAGTGGTACAGGATTGGGGAACCAACTCATTGTACTTGCAACACTTAGGTGTTACAACCAAAGTCAATCTCAAGGATTACTCTCATAGAGATGTCCCTCCTATCCAATGGAATCCCATCCATAGAGCCAAAGATGACACGGAGTCTGTGCACTCCATAGGATCAGGATCCTCATGGATGCATGAAGACACTCACTTATGGATGTGTAAAGTGGCAGTGGAAGAAGAGAAGAGAGAAAAGGCCAGAGAGATAGGTGCTAAGGAAACCCATATATCAATTCAAGACCCAGCCTATGCACCTGTAGTATTTCCTGACGAAAAGTTTGAACCTCATGGTTGGGCGGAAATTTTAGCAACAATGGATGTAGCCATCAATGAGGAACAATGGACACCCCATTGTGATGTGGATGGCTATGACATTTCAGTCTTCTCCATAGAGCCAATCATGGGAGATGCAGTTTTAGAAGAATGCGAACCTAGCCCTAATGCATTTGAAGATGCAAGTGACTCCGATCTAGAGTCAATCATTATGGACCCACCTTTTGCATCAGATGAAGAATACTTCTATGAAGTAGAATTTCAACCCGAGAGACACGGAGAGCTTACAATAATGTAAGGTTAGCCACACAAGTGATCCCTAAGGATGAAGGAAAGAAAAGAAAGAAGAGAGAAGTCACACCAGAAGAGGAAGAATCTTTGTTTGAGGTCCCTGAAAACTTTAAAAAGTATGAGATAGACGATAGAAGAGTCATGGTAAGGATGCCAAGACGTGAGGCACAATCAGGAGAGGCCTATGATAACAAAGAAACCACCAAGAAAATAGTTGTATCCATGGAAGAAGGAGAAGAGAGATGCACTTACATAGGGCATGACCTGACGAAAGAAGAGGAGTATGAGTTGATAGCCTTGCTAAGAGAGTACCGAGATGTCTTTGCTTGGAGCTACAAGGACTTGAAAGGTGTAGACCCAGCCATATGCTCACACACAATTCCCATGACCTCAGACGCGAAACCCTCTAAACAGAAGCCATACATGTATAACGATAATTATAGAGGAGATAGATAGACTGGTAGAAGCTGGATTCATCTATGAAATTGAGCACACTGAGTGGGTATCCCCCATTGTAGTGCTGCCCAAGAAGAATGGAAAGCTACGTGTGTGCATTAACTTGAAGAAGGTTAATGCAGCCACTATTCGAGATAACTATCCGCTTCCTATCACGGAACATCTCTTAGAAAGAGTAGTAGGCAAGGAAGTATACAGTTTCCTTGACGGATTTTCTGGCTACAATCAGGTAGCCATTGCTCCCGAGGACCAGCATAAGACTGCTTTTGCCACAGAATGGGGCATATTTGCCTTTAGGGTAATGCCATTTGGGCTTACCAATGCCCCTGCAACCTTCCTGATCCTTTGTCGGAGTGTATACAATTTCTAACTCCTTCTCCATTACCTTTTCCCTCAGGAAATGATATTGAATTTCTATGTGCTTTGTTCTTGCATGAAATACTGGGTTTGCTGCAAGATATAATGAACTCATATTATCTCCATGTATGATAGGTATACCTTGATCAATTCTCATGCTTTTGAACAAGGTCTGCATCCATATTAGTTCTTTAGCTGCTTCTACAAGTCCTTTGTATTATGCTTCTGTTGACGATAACGCTACTGTGTGTTGTGTTAGCTCATCAACTGGTTGATTTTTATGCACTAACATGCCTCATTTTGGAGAGTATTTGTTTGAACATAGGTGTTTTGCAATGAGAATAGGTGGCCGGTGATGATAAGATCGACTCAAATGTGGACATAAGGATCAAGAGCAGTAGGGGTAAAGTTATGCATGGTATTCAGGGGATGGGACAGAAGAGAAGCTTGGAGCATGGCTCATGCTGATATGTTTCCAAACATCTGTAATTTCTTCTGCCATGTTTCTCACGGGAATGGCAGCCAACCCTTGAGTGTTAATCTAGCTGATGGTGCAAGCGGTCAGACAATTGGGTGGACTGACTGGGCAGTTGTTGCAATTGTACCGGGGTTTGGCTTCTCTCCTGGTGATTCCAGTGTTGCTCTATGTGGTTTGTCCCCCATCTGTCAAAAGCAGTCCAGATGCCTCAAGCTTGCAAAAGAGAAGTTAGAAGCGATGGGACCCATGACCAAAAACGAGGTTATCATGTCAGTTACACTTCTAGTTACGGTTGGTCTTTGGGTTTTTAGAAGCACTATAAAGGTGGATGCCGTCACAGCTGCTATTTTGGGGACTTTCTGTCCTTCTGATATCTGGAGTTGTGACATGGAAAGAATGCTTATCAGAATCTGTTGCCTGGGACACATTGACATGGGTTGCAGCTCTTATTGCCATGGCTGGCTATTGTTGGGGATGTAAGGGTCATGTGACCTTACCCCCATATTCATATATATACATCATATATAGAGCATTGCCTCAAGAGAGATCATTATGTGGGTTTCGAGGCTCCCACGCATGTCCGTGCGTCGTTCCTCTCTTCTCTCTCCCTCCATCTCCTCCTTCCTCCTCTTTCTTCTGCACTCCAAACCCCTTCATTTGTATCAGAGCATGCTGAAGGCTGGTGTGCAAGAAGCTTCAATGGAAGCTTAGGTGAGAAGAGGTAGAAAGTGCAGGTCGGCATCTCTTGACAGCTGTTCAGTATTTCGGTCATAACTCGAGCTAGGAAGCTCGGATTGACGCGTTTTAAAGTTCTGTGCGTAGCTAACACAGAGAGCTACAACTTCACAGAAGGGCGCAGAATCTGCTTCGGACTTCTGAAGTGCCGAAAATTCGAAAAACGCAGAGAATTATAGAAGGCAAATCTATATTGAGTAGAACAGCAGGTCGGTTTTTTTGTCATAACTTGAGTTCTACAGCTCGGAATTCGATGATTCAACTTGCTGTTTGTAGCTTGGAAAGATAGCTACAACTTTGTAGAAGAACTCAGATCCAGATTCTGAGTTTTAGGTTGCCGAAATTGCAAAATACAGAGAAGTACTGTTGCAAGTGAAAGTGAAATTGACAGCAGGTGCTTGTTTTGAGCATATCTTGAGCTATACACCTCCGATTGAGGTGTTCTTTATGTCGTTACGTAGCCAAGAAGTAGATCTTCAAGTTTGCTGAAGACCAAAAGTTCAGATTCAGAGGTTATCACCTCTGAAACAGCAAAACACAGAGCAGTACAGTTTTGCCCAAACAACCCTAATTCCACTTGGAGGTTGAATTTGCTTTGGAACTTCTTCGAGAGAGAATTTTTGGTGTGCAAGCTCTTATTTTTAGAGCTTCAACGCATTGTACATGTATGATCATTGTGTTAGCTCCTCCATATGAGAGTAGAGCATGATCTTGTTACATGTTTGGCATGTAAGATGACATTGTGGTATACTCTTTTTGAGGTTTATGTCATCATGAGTTCGATCATGGATGTATAGTGGCATTGTGGTCTATACCTTGCTTATGCCACTTGGTTACTTGCACATACTTTTGTGAGAGTTGACATTGGATCTTAGTTGGTACTTGTATCTTTGTTTTCTTTGCAGGTACATGATCCAGATTGGAGCCTCAGTTACACGTTTGTTTGTCACCATTATTAGCATTTGGTCATTGATTGATATATATTTGCCAGTGTGATTCTTGGCACATGTGGATGGTGATTCCCACATGGTTATTTTGGTTCTAGAGTCCATTTTACAGAGGAGATGCTGCCGAAATTTCATCGGCTTTTATGCTAGAAAGGAGCTCTTGTGGATCTTGAAGCTTTTGCGATAGCTTTGGATCATTGACTATCTCCATTCACTTGGACTTGGTCACAGGTTGTTTGTGACAGGTTGGACCATCTTGCAGGATTTATTCTTGAGTGGGAGTTGTATTGCCATTGTATTGGTGTGTATTGCCATTAGTTTTTTGGCACATGTAGTTGCCATTATCTTCTTGATTTATATCAGTGACAGGTGGTGACAGATTATTCATTGTTCTTTCATTATTGGTTATCTTGTTTGATTGCTCAGTTTACAGGGGATACTCTGTCGAAATTTTCCCAGGATTCTTTCACATCTACTTGGTCACTTTGGAGACTTGGTGAGCAGGCTTATGCTCATGGTTTTATATGCATGCTAGATGCATGGTTATGTGATAGGTGGTTCATATGGTTCCTTCTCCATCGAGACATTTGTGATGTGAGTTATGCATATGGATATGCAGGTGTGATCCTATTGAGGATAGAGTATTATTTCTAGTCTCTTGTTACATTGCTAGTCTATTGGATTGCTAGCATGGTGTCTTCTCGATTTGATGGCACTGACTTTCCGAGATGGAAAGCTCAGATGTGGCATACATTGGTTCGTGCAGGGTTACACATGTATGTGCATAGAGATGCACAGAGGCCTCGTGACATGCCCGACCACGTATGGATGGATATGGATGCATTGGCTAGCTCCACTATCCGATTACAGCTTGTGGATTCTATATATGAGTCTGTTATGTATGAGGAGACGAGTAGTGCATTATAGCAGAGACTACATGATATGTATGCGAGTCCATTGACTCATGTGAGACATAGATCACATCGACGACTTCGATGTTGGTATTGTGGTCATGAGGGCCATATTCGACGACGTTGCTTCAGGCGGATGCGACGACGACGTCAGAGATATGCATGTGATGCAGATGAGGTAGTGGTTTCAGGAGATTCTATGGCAGTTGATTATGCCAGTGATGGTGATATCACTTTCTCCTATGGTTCATCTTTGGATTCCTCTTATTCATTGGATGGCACACATATGGCTTGGTTGCTTGATGCATTAGCCAGTTTTCATGTTACTCCACATCGTGAGTGGTTTTGTCGATTCTCAGGTGAGAGTCGTGGATGTGTGCACATGCCTGATGGTATGGCATATGACATTGAGGGTGCAGGAGATATATGCATTATGCTACCTAGTGGAGCATCACTTATGCTCAGACATGTACGCTATGTGCCTTCATTCCCTATGAGCTTGATTTCAGTTAGCCAGTTACAGGAGAGCAGATGTTATGCATTCCTTGGTGAGCATCATTTTCAGTTGCAGTTGGGACAGCTTATGCTTGTTAGAGGTGCCAGGATTGGGCACATGTATCCACTACAGGTACTTCATGTGAGAGACAGTCTCGTCTCAGTGGGAGTTCAGCCTTATGTGCGATGTGAGACTCGTCATGTCTCATTTTGTCTACCTACAGATAGGTCTATTGACATTCTTGATGCACATGTATGGCATGATTCAGATGCTCAGATGGATGCACATGTAGAGCATGTTTTGGATGCTCATGATGCTTATATAGAGCATGGTTTTGTTGATCATGTGGATGCTCATTTGGAGCACACTTTGGATGATCAGTTGGATGCTTTAGAGCATGATGTGGATACTCATGTAGAGCATTGTGATGATACTCAGTTAGAGTTAGATCATCAGTTTGATCTTTGTGTTGATGTTGTGCAGTTAGCTCATGCGAAGCATGATGATACACTTGGTGTGGTAGAGCACGATAGCTCTCATGATACACAGTGTATGGTAGAGCATATTAGCTCTCAGGTTGCACACCTAGACACATCCTTGGTTGATAGGATGACTGATTTAGATGCTGAGGAGTCAGTTATTATGCAGTCATTCTTGGATTCGCTCATGCCAGATGTTGACATAGATATGTCAGGACATGTTGGTCTTGATGATGGTGGTTTGGATGCCTTGGATATAGGCATGGCTGACATACTTAGGTTAGCCAGGATAGCACATGTTTCGTCAGCATTCGAGAGTCTCATGTACGAGCTGTTATGCTCGAGACCAGACATTACAGATGCTATTGGAGCATTTTCACTTGGAGTTGTCAGTCGTTCGATGATTGACATAGGCATAGAGCGAGTGGGAGCTTTGCAGGAACTTCATCAGTTCTTACATCAGTCAGATATGAGCTCGACTCTTATCGATATGAGTCTAGAGCAGTTTGAGGTGCATGAATACACCTTGTTCGAGGCGGTTGGTGTAGGCTGATTTGGTATGGGTAGAGATCCGGACTCTTCCTGTACATTATTGTATAGTCCTACATCATTCTTTGTATATGTGTTACCACTTATGGTCACATTGACCCTTAAGTGGGAGATTGTTGGGGATGTAAGGGTCATGTGACCTTACCCCCATATTCATATATATACATCATATATAGAGCATTGCCTCAAGAGAGATCATTATGTGGGTTTCGAGGCTCCCACGCATGTCCGCGCGTCGTTCCTCTCTTCTCTCTCCCTCCATCTCCTCCTTCCTCCTCTTTCTTCTGCACTCCAAACCCCTTCAGCTATCTTAACAAATACGGTCTCATAGCATGGTTTAGTCAGACAGTAGTGAAGGTTGTCGGAGGCTTGGGTCTAGCATGGCAACTAGCTTTTGCTATTTTAGCACTCTTATATTTCTATTCCCATTATTTCTTTGCAAGTGGTGCTGCTCACATTGGGGCCATGTTTACTGCATTTCTATCAGTGGCAACTGCCCTCGGTACACCACCCTTGTTTGGAGCTCTGGTTCTCTCGTTTCTCTCCAACATCATGGGTGGGCTTACTCACTATGGGATAGGCTCTGCACCAGTGTTTTATGGGGCAGGATATGTTCCTCTTTCGGTGGGTTTTTCAGCTACCCATTCGCTCGGCAGAAGCTCGTCGACATCTGTAGCAGTCAGCCATGGGTAAAGAAAAGACACACATCAACATTGTTGTCATTGGTCATGTCGACTCTGGCAAGTCTACGACCACTGGGCATCTGATCTACAAGCTTGGAGGCCCTTTCCGTTTTTTGCCAGAAAAAAAAGGTGTGGCAAACCCGTTTTTTCCTCTGACAAGAGAAACAGAAAAGGGGAGGAAGTTTTTTTTGTCAGAAGAACCTCTCCTTCTCCAGTCTTCATCGCCTCTTCTCATCTGCAGCGGACTTTCAGGCTTGTGCGCCTCAGTGGACATCCTGACTGATGCTAATAGATGGCTGGGACAGTCCCTACCATTGTCAAAGATGCGTGGCACGTATGCTATGCAATCAGAGCATATACACAGAGGCCCATTCGTTTACAGGAGGTTTTTTCTGATTTTTTACACTTTCCTGGTTCACGTCTCTTGACTGTTTGTCGGTTCCAAAGAGACTCACTTTCCACAATAATATGCGGGCTCATTCTTTTTTGCGTCTCTCCTCAAGCGATATCAGACTTCTCTGCCTGGACTTCTTGGTGGCTGCCCATCCGCATTCTCCAGGCGTTATCACACAGTTTCTCTTTTGAATAGCAGCACCTGTGAAGAAGGTAGGCTTGGAAAGGACACTAATCCCTAGGGGAGTCGACAGCTAGTAGGAGGAGAGAGACCTATCGAGGAGATAGAAGGTGGTTACGGAGGCAGTCCTGGGTGGAAGACTACGAACATGGAAAGGCCATTGGGGAATGAGGCATAGGGAGATCTCGAGGTCTTGGGGGAGAAAGGAGGAACTACGAAAATTAGTAATGCATACGCTGGAACCTTCTCGGTGAAGACAGAGAGGTTTACTGGTTCAGAATCTCTGGATCCTTATGGAGGACACTACAGAGCAAGGATAGACCGAGGGCTGCTACTCTCAATGAAGAAGGAAAAAATGATGGTTGTCGGATAGTATGAAGATTAAGGGAAATATCTGATGAAGCTGAGAGAAGTACAGAAGACGAAAGGAAGAATGTCAGGGATGGACAATGTTGAAGAGTACCGTCTAATCAGAAACACTCTTGATTAGAGCAATAGGTGTTGGGAATCCATGTACCATCCTAATACAGAAGATTGCAAAAGGAGTTCGTCGAAATTTACAATTCATATGGAGAAAGAGAATTACAGGTTTTCCTTCCCTTTGTGATATTTGCAAAAAATTGTATGTCATCTTTGCTTTTAATAGCTGACAAGAGCATGGTTTATAGTACTGATCCTTGGAGGAACGTTGTCATCATCCATTTGTCTGTACGTAGCTATGGGAAACATGCTTTATCTCCGGTTCCCGTTATCTATGCTGAGTAATCCTGCGGGAAAGAATCATACACAATCCAAATGCATAAGAAGCATTGAAATTTGAAATTGAATGCATGGAGCTATACACAAGACGTTGATTTCTGCTTGTCCAAAGGGTTGAAAGGTGTGTTTAGTTTCATCTCATGAAGCTATTCGGGGGAGACAATTTCTAAACGACAAGCATGCATGGTCAAGTCTGCCTGCTAAAACATTAGTGAAAGGTTTACATAGAGTGAACGATCAGTTCGAGAAGCCTGGTCATTTGTGTGGATTTAAAGCTTTCTCATTACTTTTAGTTCTGTTAATAGCTTCACTCTGCATTTATTGAAGCTAACTGAAATGCTACAGAATCGTTTCTTTATTCTGATAAAAAAATTGGAATTGGACAGCCCTTTTCATTGAGTGTGCAATATGTTTTCAAGGGGGAAGTTCCCATCAACGGTAGCCGAAAAGTGGGTTGCATTTATCCATTGAGTCAAAAAGCTTGGATAGAGCTCGACGGTGCTTGGAGTAAATGAAATTATGAAACTTCATATGTCTGATCATGGGCATTCGTTTCCAATAGCTATTGCTATTTCTGGGAACTGAAATTCTCACTTGAAATATTCACATTGGTTTTTCAAAGCAGGTTTAGTACTGAGGTTTATTTTTGTTTTGATGCCCGAAACTTATAGGTGGAGAAGGCTCCTCATGATCAGTTCTTCTCGAGTAGTGTGCACCTTGGATATGTATGCAATACAATTGTCATTTTGTCCACAACCATTAACGTTGGTGGGGGAGTTTGTGACTACTCCCATTCCTAGATAAGTTGTCACTACCTTCCTGTTTTAAGCTTTTATGGCTGACACACGGGTCACATCCTATCCAGGAACAAGCTTCCTGTTTTCAGATATTGAATTGAAAAGTGCTACATCTATTGTCATGCCTGCTGCTTGACGCAGCAAGACTGCCTACCTAGCTTGCTGGTGTGTAATCTACGTTGTTTTTGATAGCACACACTGTGGAGTTCGAGTTACATGGTAAAACATGATGGGACATGCAAGTCTCACTGAACTGCACTCTAAAGTTCTCAACCCTGGTGGGTTAATAAGTGACTCTCTGAATTTTAAGGGGAAATTATGCCAAATTGAGTCATACGAGGATCTCCTATGTTAAGCCTTGACTACTGATTGACAACATTATGGCAGGGCATAGGAAAGGTATTTTCCAGTAATTTGAGGAATATCTATGGGCTTGAGCTGTATGTAATGGCAAGTGGATCCATACATGCAAGTGTACTTTTTCCAACTGTAATGAGAAACTTTCAATATGAATTGACGGTTCCTGATAGTTCAACGCCATTGGATTGGCAAGTGAACTCATGCCTATAATAATTAAAGTGGCAACGATCAGATACGCTTCAACTTGGAAGGCGTATGAAGAGACAAGGCCCAGGATTAAGGGCAGGTTTGTCAAAAGGACAGAGATAGATCAAGTGGAACAAATGTTTTCAAACGTTCCAGACTCTGGCTTGGGTGTCGTGCCTTCATTTTGAGAATTGTTTGTGAATTCGGTATAATTGTACATTAGTGTTTCTGTCCGTGAGTTTTGGGAGGCAAGAGAGGAAGAGGGTTATGTGTATTGTTATGTACTCAAATGGGGATAAAAAGAAGTGTGAGTACGTGTGTGCAAGAATGCGTGTGAGAATACATTAGTAAGTGTGTGTGGATGAGTAAGTGATAAAAGAAGTAGATAGCGAATGTGGCAAGAGGAAGAGAGTGTATTCAGGGGACAACCTCGGAAGTGAATATCGGGCCACCTAGGCATTAGGATCTTTCCTCTTTTCCCTTCTACAGTTACATTCGAGTATGGTTGTGGGTGTGGAGGAGTGCAAATAGGCCAAATTTAAGTGATTCATGAAAGTCAATTGTGTTTGTGGCCATACTTTCCCTTGGACTAATAGAGCGTTTCATTTGGTGCGTTTGCCGGGAATAGCTTGGTACGTCTCTATAAGAGAGTGCCATAGGTTCGCCTAGCGCCACAGGTTGGCCGAGCTTGCGGACCCCACGATCTAGTACATGAGCGAGGGGAGCTCATCGTCAGGAGCAACACAAACTCAAAGAGAGGAACGCGCTCAGAGAAGAGCCCTTGAAAGAGAAAGGAGAAGGTGGGAACCGCCAGGTGAGTGGACCTCGATTGGCTCGAAGAAATCAGTCAGAAACGTGTACTCCCGTAGGAGAGTCGCGAATCAAGTGCGGAAGTTTGAAGGAGGGATCCTGAGACCACGTGCATTAAACTTCTGGGATCGAAGTGATATCGACATCACACCTCTGTTCGAAATGGCTCAGCGGATTTCAGTTCACTTGGGGGACTTCACCAAGTTTTCGGGTACTTGGGACGAAGATCCGGATAGTTTTATCCAGTTGTTTGAGGTTACCTGTGAGGCCAATGATGTAGTTGACCAGGATCAAAGGTTGAGAATTTTTCCGGCTATTCTCCGTGACGAGGCAGCCAATTGGTATGGAAATCTGACACCACAAGAGCGTGGAACTTATCAAATGCTCAAGGAAGCCTTCTTGGCAAAGTTTCGACGACAAGGCTTCCAAGACAGATTGGCCCAACAAATGGATTATTTGCGACAAGGAGTCAATGAGAGCATCGGCAACTATATTCAGAGAATGGAAACGTTGGTAAGAAAGATGGGCGTGAATGCCCCGAATGATGAGACATTGAAACGTAGATTCATTTCAGGATTGCGAGATCCTACGGCACAGCAGCATATCAGCCTGACAGGACCTGCAACCTTAATGGATGCCAAGGAACAAGCAAGGCTTTGGGAGGAAGTACAATTATGCCAACAAAGGAAGATGGAACTCTTATATGAGCCTATGGGAGGCCCAGGAAACATATCGATGAAAGATCCTGGCCAAGTAAGTCCCGCATTGACGACTCCAGCTTTTGTAGCCGCCACTAGCACGCCAGTCGAGGTAAAACCTGCGCTAACTGAAGAACGAATATTGGAGTTGGTCACGCAAGCTATAAAAGCTGCCACGATAACTCAAGAGGCATACACAGTAAAACCAGAGGTCACAACAAACCCGAATCAAGTGTTTCGATCAAATACATGGTGTGGAAAGTGCCATGGTTATAGCCATTTGGCTTCAGAATGCCCCACAGTCTCGAGAGTATTCACAGATAGATCGCCACCTAGGATGCGTTGTACTTTTTGTGGAAGAACAAATCACACAGAGGACCGATGTTACAACAAGAGAGCCTATGAAGAAAGGACTATGAAATCAGGAGATACAAGAGAAAGACCTTACACGGGATTGCCCACTCAAAGTGTACCACCTACATCTCGTTGGGAAAACAGACCGACTTATGGATATGGTGCTCAGGGTCAAGGAGGAGACTATCCAAGAGGAGCTCCGCGTGATCAAAGAAGAGATGGTCCAATCCAGTGCTGGAGATGTCATGGCTTTGGCCATACCCAATCTAGATGTCCAAACGAAAAGAAGCCAATTGATTATACCCCGCTATGTAGGTACTGTAGTGGGGAGGGCCACTTTGATGAAGATTGTCCAAAACGAAGAGCTGCCGCCGGCAAAGAAAAAGGACCAGTAGGATCCTCGAACTATGTTGATACTCAGATGCATCCCACATCAAGAGCTCAAGAGCATGTTCCTACGATCGGAGTAGTGTTCAAGACACCGAACCCTCAAGAAGGCTCTAGCTCGTCGATGCACTTTGTGGATAATTACGAGGCCAAGAAACCACACAAAGATCCAACTGTGGCAGTAGTCACAAGGACTCAAGAGTACTCGAAGAAGAATCCAGGAGGCGAAGGTGAAGAAGGGAGTCAAGAGAGGATAGCTGAACACGAAGAGGTAGAGAATCAAGTTAGAGGACTTGTTGAGCAGCAAGAGTTTGAGGATGGGGAAGAGGTTGAGATACTTCCACCAGTAACCAAGGAGTTTGTACCGGGCATAGCACCATTCCCTGAAAGATTGAAAGCTCCTAAGATTAGAAAGGAAAGACAAAGTTCGGAAGAAGTGGATATTGTAAGGTTGCTCGCTGACACAGAAGTCACGTTGGACATTGGCACATTGCTAAAATGTTCGCCTGCTTATAGGAAACAATTCTACAATGAATACATTAAGAAGCCGAGGAAAGCTCGAGATAAAAAGAGACAAGATAAAGATGTCCAAGGAATCATTCAAAGTATTACGACGCAAATCGATTCGAATGCTCCAGCGGTGACGGTCGAGATTAAAGGATATGCAGTCCCTGGTGCTCAGTTAGATAGTGGAGCCGCAGTCAACCTTATGACTGAGTTCATGATGAAAGCTTTGGGCCTCAACCACATGGAAGAGACGCCGATGTCTTTGAGAATGGCAGATCAAACACAAGTGAAGCCTGCGGGTCTTTTGAAGAATGTAAGCACAGTTGTGGGCGGTTTAGAGTTTAAAGTTGATTATCTGATAGTAAGACCAAGGACCTCGGAGGCTACCTTCTCGATCCTACTTGGACGGCCATGGTTGGTGCAAGCCGAATGTGTGCATGACTGGCGCACAGGTTTTATTTCGATAGGGCCAAAGTCTGATCGGATTCAAATACAAGTATCCCCACCCTCGAGCAACAAGAAGAAGACAATAATAGTCGATGAGATGGAAAAGAAAGAAAAGGAGAAAGCAAGGCACGAGAGTGCACGAGCTAGGTTTTCTTTGAACACGGACACCTACAAGAATCTGC
The DNA here is from genome assembly GCA_020310875.1 of Ceratopteris richardii. Taxonomy (NCBI): domain Eukaryota; kingdom Viridiplantae; phylum Streptophyta; class Polypodiopsida; order Polypodiales; family Pteridaceae; genus Ceratopteris; species Ceratopteris richardii. The sequence goes on along the minus strand of CM035416.1, from coordinate 194,974,803 downwards.
TTCAAGACGGGTTCAACTTGCAACTCTTTAAGAATCAAGACACGAAGATGGGAGAGTATAAAAATCCATTACTCTATAACGACGATTCAGACTAGGAGTTGCTGGGATGGTTGACACATACAAGAGAATTTGAGTGCTACATGTTGAGTATAGATGCAAGTAAAAATAAAGTTACTCAATCCCTGGAGAAGGGAATTTCAGGAGAAGAGTTGAAACTAGAGTTAGCTCCGGCGATGGAAGTGCAACAGTTGAGAGAAAGAGTTAGAATGCTAGAAGCAGAGATTCTAAAGAGAAGTCGAGAATCGGAAAAAGAAGTGAAGAGTAAGACTAAAGTGTCGGAAGCCATTGCAAAAGCTGAATTGAAGAAACTAGGTTCAATCGAAAGAGAACAAAACAATGAGTTACTGGCCAACCATGCACGCGTGATTGGAGAGCACATTCCAATCACAGTGTTAGCGAGAAATAAGGATTATTCGCGAGAAGCTCAGTTGGAAAAGTGGGAAGTCTTTCCAGAAAAGTTCTTGAGTGTAGGGTTAGAGCTACTAGATGGAGTACGAGACTGCATTAAAACGACACTCAAAAATTTTAGCGAGGCCTTTGCATGGTCGTACAGTGATCTGAGAGGAATTGATCCCCAAATCTGTCAACATTATATAGACTTGGAAGAAGGCACACGACCGATATGTCAACGACTCAGGCGAACGAATCCAGTCTATTCGGAATTGATCAAGCTGGAATTGACCAAATTATTGGAGGCAGGATTCATATATCCCATCGCATCCAGCGAATGGGTATCGCCAATTGTAGTTGTTCCAAAGAAAAATAAGAAAATCCGTATTTGCATAGATTATCGAAAGTTGAACGAGCGCACGAAGAAGGATCACTTTCCCTTGCCATTTACTGATCAAATCTTGGATAGAGTGGCTGGCCATAAGTTGTACTCATTTTTGGATGGTTTCAGTGGGTACAACCAGATCCAAATTCATGAAGAGGATCAATCAAAAACTACTTTCACGACAGAATGGGGTACGTATGCATATCGGGTGATGCCATTTGGATTATGCAATGCACCGACCACATTCCAAAGAGCAATGATAGCTGCATATCAAGACTACCTGCAGGATTGGATGGAGATATTTCTTGATGACTTTGCAATCAGAGGCGACGATGAGAACATGATGGAGAGGATCGAAGCAATTTTAAGAAGAAGCATCGAAAAAGGCATCGCATTGAATCCTGAAAAGTGTACATTTGGAGTATGAAGAGGATTGCTTTTGGGACATGTTATTTCCGAAAAAGGGATTGCGGTTGACGAGGATAAAGTGGAAAAGATTGGACAACTTCCACCTCCGCAAAATTTGCGACAACTCAGAGGATTTTTGGGCCATGCAAATTATTATCGACGTTTTATATTAAATTTTGCATCTATAGCGGCACCACTGACGAATCTCTTGAGGAAAGACCAACAATACCAATGGACTGGAGAGTGTCAGGTTGCATTCGACTCGATCAAAGAGAGGTTAATAAATGCACCGATTTTGGTAGCACCTGATTGGACGAAGGAATTTCATGTACATACCGACGCTTCTTATACTGCAGTTGGAGCAGTACTATGCCAAGCCGACGAAAAGAAGTTGGATCATCCTATTTACTATGCAAGTCGCAATTTGAATAGCACTAAGAGGAATTATACGACTACGGAGAAGGAATGTCTCTCGATGATCTTTGCGGTGAACAAATATCGGCATTACTTGATGGGAAAGCATTTCACTTTTTATGTGGATCACGAAGCCCTTAAGTATATCATTAACAAACCAGAACTGTCAGGGCGACTGATGAGGTGGATGCTACTTCTCCAAGAATTTCAGTTCACAGTGGTAACCAGACCAGGCAAAGCACATATATTGGCTGACCATTTATCTCGAATTGTTAATGAGGAGCCAATCTTTGGTGTGCCCGACGATGCTCCTGATGGACATCTATTCCAGGTTGAAGCTAAAATACCTTGGTATGCCGATTTGGTGAATTTTTTGTGCACTACTAAATATCCGCCAGGAGCAAGCAAGAGAGAGAAACAAAAGCTGTTAGCATTGGCAAAGTATCATAGCATCATTGGGGGCCAACTCTATCGATATTTTGTTCATGAGAGCATTTATCGGAGGTGTCTCGAGGAAGAAGAAGCAAATCTAGTGTTGAAGGCTTTGCATGACGAACCTTGCGGTGGACATTTTGCTGGTGAATTGACGGCAAGAAAGATTTTATTAGCAGGGTATTGGTGGCCAACATTGTTCAAAGACTCTTATGCATACTGTAAGAAGTGTGACAAATGCCAATGAATGGGAAAACCCACATTATCACATGCTGCTCCTCTTACGCCGGTGTTGGCTCTTAAGCCGTTTGAGAAATGGGGAATTGATTTTGTGGGACCTATTGATCCTCCCTCACGACGAAGATCCAATAGGTATATCTTGGTCTGTACTGATTATGTTACCAAGTGGGTGGAAGCCAAAGCTCTGAAGACTGACCGAGCTATTGATGTTGCTAAATTTCTGTATGAGCAAATTATCACTCGATTTGGATGCCCATTGGAAATAGTAAGTGATAGAGGGACACATTTTGTCAACGAATTGATCGAAGAATTAATGGAACTCTATAAGATCAACCATAGAAAAAGCACTCCATATTATCCGAGGGCAAATGGACAAGTGGAGGTCACCAACAAAATCCTTGAACAGATTCTGACAAAAACAGTAGCGGTGCATAGGAGAGACTGGGATGAGAGACTTCTGGAAGCTTTGTGGGCATATCGAACATCCTACCGAGTGACGACTAAGAGCACTCCGTTCTCTCTAGTATATGGCGAGGAAGCCATCTTCCCCATCGAAAAAGAAGTTCCGACATTAAGAGTGGCCATCGAAGCCAGATTGGGCGAGGAAGAGTCATTAAAGGAGAGGTACATACAACTGGTCAAGTTGGAAGAAAAGAGACTTATCGCACAACAAAGTTTGGAAGCTATTCAGAAGAGACGTAAAGAGAGGCATGACAAAAATCTCAAAACCTATGTGATTCAAGAAGGGGGTTTGGTGCTAGTTTACGATAGTAAATATTATAAATTCCCGGGGAAGTTACAGACAAGATGGGCAGGACCGTTTAAGGTGGTGGAACTCAATTCCAATGGTTCTATGCAAATTCAAGATTTAGGAGAAGAATATGCTCCCGTGAAGGTTAACGCGCTTAGAGTTAAACCATATTTCAAGTGATGTTAGGATGGGAAGAGCCAGACGAGATCCAAACGAAATGACGAAGTGGACTACTTGTACATACATATATAGTATTATATATATATGCGCATATGTAATCTATGATTTGTGTGTCATAGATATCCTTCCTTGCTAGCTCAAGAATCTTGGACTTCTAATTATTTTTCTTGTGTTGCGCAGAGACTGTTAGGAGTTAAGTAACAAAATGGCAGATCAAATTACGCAACTCTACTTGTACGAGCTAAGGATATATTTCTCGGACCAAACGTTCGCTCGCATGGACATAGATGTCGACGACTTTGAGACAGAATACGATGTTGAGGAAGCGCATTGGCTGGTATGCTTTATAAACCAGGATTTGGGTGTTGCATTTTACATTGAGTGTTTTGAGGAATACCTAGCTCGACATGTAGGATGGGCGGGAGATCGATACTACTATTTGGATCCTTTGAGGGAAATGCCTAATGAGGAAAACGATATCACATGGGCTTGGGCAGACGTGCTAACGCTAGGAAGTGATGACGGAGCTCCCGAAGTTGAGCCTGACTCGCCTTAGAGAAGTTGTCGGGATTCGAGTACGATGTGAGACTACATGAGACATTCCGGGGACTCACATTCTAGGACACCTAGGGATAGGTATACGAGGGAATAAGGCATAGCGGGTTGTAGTTACCAAGTGAAAAGTCGAATCGATGAATACGTATGTAGTGTCTGTAATTGAAAGAATGGAGTGAAGAGGTGGTTGATCTGTCAAAGGCTAGTGTGTACCTATTTTGCATGTATGTGTGGGAACAGTCGGAAAAGTCCCTTTCTTCCTCTCCCTAATTCTCAGGACTTGGGTGAATTAATTTACTATGAAACGAAAAACGAAAAAAGAAGAGAAAAGAAAAAGAAAGTGTGTTGTGTGATCATACCAATGCGCTATGGTGGACTAGTAGGTGGGTGGATTTATCCTCGCCGGGTGGTTAGGACCACGAGCCGCAGCTAGTTTCGCCATAGGCTTGGGATGTATGTAATTGTGGCTTAGCTACACGCCATAACGGGTTGGTAGGTGGGTGGAGCCATCGTGGCTGGGTAGTCACGACCACGAACCGCATCCAGCTTCGTTATGGGCTAGCTGATATATGTTATGTGCTATCATTGTGTGTTTGTGTGTTGTGCGCTGCATTGCGTTAGTAGATGGGTGGAGTCAACCTGATCGGGCGGTCAGGTCCACGAATCGCATCCAGTGTCAATGTAGGCCAACGTGTGATTAAAATAAAATTTTCATATGAAGTTATTCCCCACTCCTGAGGGGGAGAGAAAGAGAGGAGAGGGCGATGATCGCCTGGAAGGGAATGTTATTTGCTTGTGTGATTGGTATGTGTTGGCTTGCGACAGATCAGCTCACTTTGAATCAACATTCTTGAAGGCACGGAGACTCTATATGTATTTACGAATGAGGCTTTAGCGAGGTGATGCAACGGTAGTGCTCTATAACTCGTGTGCTCTATCTGAGGGTTTTTCTAGTGTGTGGGACACTCTAGGGTTCTGATGTATGTCTTGACTTGCACTCGAGTTTCGATGATTTTTGTAGGACGACGATGGAGATTCTTCGGGAATGTCTAGTCATGGAATGATTGTACATAGCAAATAATAGATGCAATAATGGAGTGTGCATTTTGGGTAATTTTTGCATCTCTGATTGGATTCATTTCAGTTGTCGTTGTTCATTTCGGTATTTCCGTTTCTGTTTTCCGCAATGGTAGTTGCATGTGTAAAACATGGAAAGGTGTGCATGTATTATTCTGGTTGAGACCATTTTTTATAATGGAATGTATGAGCAAATTGATGCATGGCTGAAATGGGATTGCGTGTATGTGCATGTTCTTGGATCATTTTGGAAGTGACTGATTTGAATGTATTTATGAGTGATTTTTGAGCACTAATAGCTTCGATGAGTGAAGGTTCAGTGGAAGTGACGGCTCGATGGAAAGGTATGCGAACTAATTGAACATTGACATATTCATGGTTGTTGGGATTTTATTGCAGCAATAGTGGCTTGTCGAGGACGACTTCACAATTAAGAAAAGGGGAGTATGTTAGCTCATCAACTGGTTGATTTTTATGCACTAACATGCCTCATTTTGGAGAGTATTTGTTTGAACATAGGTGTTTTGCAATGAGAATAGGTGGCCGGTGATGATAAGATCGACTCAAATGTGGACATAAGGATCAAGAGCAGTAGGGGTAAAGCTATGCATGGTATTCAAGGGATGGGACAGAAGAGAAGCTTGGAGCATGGCTCATGCTGACATGTTTCCAAACATCTGTAATTTCTTCTGCCATGTTTCTCATGGGAATGGCAGCCAACCCTTGAGTGTTAATCTAGCTGATGGTGCAAGCGGTCAGACAATTGGGTGGACTGACTGGGCAATTGTTGCAATTGTACCGGGGTTTGGCTTCTCTCCTGGTGATTCCAGTGTTGCTCTATGTGGTTTGTCCCCCATCTGTCAAAAGCAGTCCAGATGCCTCAAGCTTGCAAAAGAGAAGTTAGAAGCGATGGGACCCATGACCAAAAACGAGGTTATCATGTCAGTTACACTTCTAGTTACGGTTGGTCTTTGGGTTTTCAGAAGCACTATAAAGGTGGATGCCGTCACAGCTGCTATTTTGGGGACTTTCTGTCCTTCTGATATCTGGAGTTGTGACATGGAAAGAATGCTTATCAGAATCTGTTGCCTGGGACACATTGACATGGGTTGCAGCTCTTATTGCCATGGCTGGCTATCTTAACAAATACGGTCTCATAGCATGGTTTAGTCAGACAGTAGTGAAGGTTGTCGGAGGCTTGGGTCTAGCATGGCAACTAGCTTTTGCTATTTTAGCACTCTTATATTTCTATTCCCATTATTTCTTTGCAAGTGGTGCTGCTCACATTGGGGCCATGTTTACTGCATTTCTATCAGTGGCAACTGCCCTCGGTACACCACCCTTGTTTGGAGCTCTGGTTCTCTCGTTTCTCTCCAACATCATGGGTGGGCTTACTCACTATGGGATAGGCTCTGCACCAGTGTTTTATGGGGCAGGATATGTTCCTCTTTCGGTGGGTTTTTCAGCTACCCATTCGCTCGGCAGAAGCTCGTCGACATCTGTAGCAGTCAGCCATGGGTAAAGAAAAGACACACATCAACATTGTTGTCATTGGTCATGTCGACTCTGGCAAGTCTACGACCACTGGGCATCTGATCTACAAGCTTGGAGGCCCTTTCCGTTTTTTGCCAGAAAAAAAAGGTGTGGCAAACCCGTTTTTTTCCTCTGACAAGAGAAACAGAAAAGGGGAGGAAGTTTTTTTTGTCAGAAGAACCTCTCCTTCTCCAGTCTTCATCGCCTCTTCTCATCTACAGCGGACTTTCAGGCTTGTGCGCCTCAGTGGACATCCTGACTGATGCTAATAGATGGCTGGGACAGTCCCTACCATTGTCAGAGATGCGTGGCACGTATGCTATGCAATCAGAGCATATACACAGAGGCCCATTCGTTTACAGGAGGTTTTTTCTGATTTTTTACACTTTCCTGGTTCACGTCTCTTGACTGTTTGTCGGTTCCAAAGAGACTCACTTTCCACAATAATATGCGGGCTCATTCTTTTTTGCGTCTCTCCTCAAGCGATATCAGACTTCTCTGCCTGGACTTCTTGGTGGCTGCCCATCCGCATTCTCCAGGCGTTATCACACAGTTTCTCTTTTGAATAGCAGCACCTGTGAAGAAGGTAGGCTTGGAAAGGACACTAATCCCTAGGGGAGTCGACAGCTAGTAGGAGGAGAGAGACCTATCGAGGAGATAGAAGGTGGTTACGGAGGCAGTCCTGGGTGGAAGACTACGAACATGGAAAGGCCATTGGGGAATGAGGCATAGGGAGATCTCGAGGTCTTGGGGGAGAAAGGAGGAACTACGAAAATTAGTAATGCATACGCTGGAACCTTCTCGGTGAAGACAGAGAGGTTTACTGGTTCAGAATCTCTGGATCCTTATGGAGGACACTACAGAGCAAGGATAGACTGAGGGCTGCTACTCTCAATGAAGAAGGAAAAAATGATGGTTGTCGGATAGTATGAAGATTAAGGGAAATATCTGATGAAGCTGAGAGAAGTACAGAAGACGGAAGGAAGAATGTCAGGGATGGACAATGTTGAAGAGTACCGTCTAATCAGAAACACTCTTGATTAGAGCAATAGGTGTTGGGAATCCATGTACCATCCTAATACAGAAGATTGCAAAAGGAGTTCGTCGAAATTTACAAGTCATATGGAGAAAGAGAATTACAGGTTTTCCTTCCCTTTGTGATATTTGCAAAAAATTGTATGTCATCTTTGCTTTTAATAGCTGACAAGAGCATGGTTTATAGTACTGATCCTTGGAGGAACGTTGTCATCAGCCATTTGTCTGTACGTAGCTATGGGAAACATGCTTTATCTCCGGTTCCCGTTATCTATGCTGAGTAATCCTGCGAGAAAGAATCATACACAATCCAAATGCATAAGAAGCATTGAAATTTGAAATTGAATGCATGGAGCTATACACAAGACGTTGATTTCTGCTTGTCCAAAGGGTTGAAAGGTGTGTTTAGTTTCATCTCATGAAGCTATTCGGGGGAGACAATTTCTAAACGACAAGCATGCATGGTCAAGTCTGCCTGCTAAAACATTAGTGAAAGGTTTACATAGAGTGAACGATCAGTTCGAGAAGCCTGGTCATTTGTGTGGATTTAAAGCTTTCTCATTACTTTTAGTTCTGTTAATAGCTTCACTCTGCATTTATTGAAGCTAACTGAAATGCTACAGAATCGTTTCTTTATTCTGATCAAAAAATTGGAATTGGACAGCCCTTTTCATTGAGTGTGCAATATGTTTTCAAGGGGGAAGTTCCCATCGACGGTAGCCGAAAAGTGGGTTGCATTTATCCATTGAGTCAAAAAGCTTGGATAGAGCTCGACGGTGCTTGGAGTAAATGAAATTATGAAACTTCATATGTCTGATCATGGGCATTCGTTTCCAATAGCTATTGCTATTTCTGGGAACTGAAATTCTCACTTGAAATATTCACATTGGTTTTTCAAAGCAGGTTTAGTACTGAGGTTTATTCTTGTTTTGATGCCCGAAACTTATAGGTGGAGAAGGCTCCTCATGATCAGTTCTTCTCGAGTAGTGCGCACCTTGGATATGTATGCAATACAATTGTCATTTTGTCCACAACCATTAACGTTGGTGGGGGAATTTGTGACTACTCCCATTCCTAGATAAGTTGTCACTACCTTCCTGTTTTAAGCTTTTATGGCTGACACACGGGTCACATCCTATCCAGGAACAAGCTTCCTGTTTTCAGATATTGAATTGAAAAGTGCTACATCTATTGTCATGCCTGCTGCTTGACGCAGCAAGACTGCCTACCTAGCTTGCTGGTGTGTAATCTACGTTGTTTTTGATAGCACACACTGTGGAGTTCGAGTTACATGGTAAAACATGATGGGACATGCAAGTCTCACTGAACTGCACTCTAAAGTTCTCAACCCTGGTGGGTTAATAAGTGACTCTCTGAATTTTAAGGGGAAATTATGCCAAATTGAGTCATACGAGGATCTCCTATGTTAAGCCTTGACTACTGATTGACAACATTATGGCAGGGCATAGGAAAGGTATTTTCCAGTAATTTGAGGAATATCTATGGGCTTGAGCTGTATGTAATGGCAAGTGGATCCATACATGCAAGTGTACTTTTTCCAACTGTAATGAGAAACTTTCAATATGAATTGACGGTTCCTGATAGTTCAACGCCATTGGATTGGCAAGTGAACTCATGCCTATAATAATTAAAGTGGCAACGATCAGATACGCTTCAACTTGGAAGGCGTATGAAGAGACAAGGCCCAGGATTAAGGGCAGGTTTGTCAAAAGGACAGAGATAGATCAAGTGGAACAAATGTTTTCAAACGTTCCAGACTCTGGCTTGGGTGTCGTGCCTTCATTTTGAGAATTGTTTGTGAATTCGGTATAATTGTACATGAGTGTTTCTGTCCGTGAGTTTTGGGAGGCAAGAGAGGAAGAGGGTTATGTGTATTGTTATGTACTCAAATGGGGATAAAAAGAAGTGTGAGTACGTGTGTGCAAGAATGCGTGTGAGAATACATTAGTAAGTGTGTGTGGATGAGTAAGTGATAAAAGAAGTAGATAGCGAATGTGGCAAGAGGAAGAGAGTGTATTCAGGGGACAACCTCAGAAGTGAATATCGGGCCACCTAGGCATTAGGATCTTTCCTCTTTTCCCTTCTACAGTTACATTCGAGTATGGTTGTGGGTGTGGAGGAGTGCAAATAGGCCAAATTTAAGTGATTCATGAAAGTCAATTGTGTTTGTGGCCATACTTTCCCTTGGACTAATAGAGCGTTTCATGTTGCTTCTTCGAACACCAGCTTACGAGCTTATCTCCTAGGTATATCATATACCTGTGTGTTGATCTTCTGTCATCTTGACTTCCAGCCCAGTCTGAGTCACTGAATGCTCTGAGCTTTATGTTAGACGTAAAAGGATAATATAATCCTTCTCTTACAGTTCTTTTAATATATCTAAGAACTCTCTGTCCTGCAACCCAATGTTGATCTGTCGGACAATGCATAAACTGTGAGAGAACTCCTACTGCATAACTAAGATCCGGTCTTGTTAGCGTAGCATAGATTAAACTTCCTACTAATGACTGATATTTCTTCATATCTTTAAACTCGGCTCCACAGTATTTGCTGAGTTTATGGTTTACTTCAAGCGGTGTTGAAGCCTCTCTGCAATTCTCCATATTAAACTTCTTCAGTAAGTTTAGGAGATACCCTTCTTGTGTCACATATACACCATGATCTGTGTATGTGATTTCCATTCCTAGAAAGTATGACAACTTTCCTAGGTCACTGATCTTGAATTCTCTTTCGAGTAGTTTCTTCACTTCTGTAATCCCTTCATCTGATGTTCCTGTGATTATTAAGTCGTCTACATAAATACAAATGTAGATCATACCTTCTTCTGTTCTCTTTATGAGTAGACTTGCGTCTGCCTTCGAACTTTGGTATCCAAGTTTATTTAGATATTTCACAAGTCTGTAATTCCAAGCTCTTGGAGCTTGCTTCAGTCCATAAAGTGCTTTTCTTAACCTGCAAACAAAGTTTGGGTATCTGGAACTTTTGAACCCTTCAGGTTGTTCCATGTACACTTCATCAGAAATGTATCCATTCAGAAATGCGTTCTTTATGTCTAGCTGACTTAGCTTCCATCCTTTTGATGCTGCTACAGCAATCACTGTCCTTATGGTTGACATCCTTGCCACCAGACTAAACGTCTCGTCATAATCTATGCCATGCGTCTGGGCATAGCCTTTGACTACCAGCCTCGCTTTGTATCTGGCTATCCTTCCATCTGCAAATTTCTTTATTTTGAACACCCATTTATTTCCGATTACTTTCTTATCATTTGGTTTCGGAACAAGTTCCCATGTCTTGTTCTCCTCCAGTGCGTTGATTTCTTCTTCCATTGCTTCTTCCCATTGTTTCTTGCCTTTTGCTTCATTATAGTTCTGTGGTTCTTCATCATCTTTGACCATATATGCATAGTCTTTCTGAGTTATGTATGACGTATCATACGAGTACCTTTCTAGTTGTCTTCTATTTTTGTTTGACCTTCTTGGTTCAAACTCTTCATGTGTATCTGAATACACGTCTTCATCTTCGTTTCTCATACCTGATCCGTTCCTGGACGTACTTGCCTGCATATGATTTTCATCTCTGTTTACCTGAACAATTGATTTCCCTTTCTCTCTTCTTTTTATTTCTTCTTCGAATTCTTCAGTCGTATGACTTTGATCTGCATACCAGCTTTTCTGTTCATCAAACGTAACATCTCTGGACACAGTGAATTGTTTGGTTAGAGGATTCCATAACCTGTATCCCATCTGCTTTTCATCATATCCAACAAACACATATTTCTCTGCTTTCGGTTCAAGCTTATGTCTGAGTTGAGACGGTACATAAGCATACGCTACTGATCCAAACACTTTGCAGTGATCAAGTGTTGGCTTCTTTCCCCACCAAGCTTCATAAGGGGTCATTCCTTCTAATGCTGTACATGGTAATCTGTTTACCAAGTATGTGGCTGTGTTTACAGCTTCAGCCCAAAGATAATTTGGACAATCTTTTTCGTTTAGCATAGCTCGTGCGAACTCGACTAGAACTCGGTTCCTTCTTTCTGCTACTCCATTTTGTTGTGGTGTATATCTGCAGGTTATTTCTCTTTTAATACCTGCATTCCAAAGATAATCATTGAATTCTCGGGAGAAGTATTCTCCCCCTCCATTAGACCTCAGTCTTTTAAGTTTTCGTCTGGTAAGTCTTTCAGCATATGCATGAAAATGCCTGAAAGCTCCGAATACTTCTGATTTCTCTTTCAGAACATAAAGAGTTATCCACCTTGTTGCATCATCAATGAATAAAACATAGTACCTTGATCCGCTAATTGATCCTTCTTTCGTTGGCCCCCATACATCTGTATGAATGAGCTCGAGTACTTCATCATATTTGAATCCTTTCTTCTGGAAAGGTAGCCTATGGGCTTTTCCCAACTGACATGCTTCACACTTATGAATCATATGTTGATTCTGTATATTTGGTAATCCCAATACTGACTGATTCGTTATCATAGCTTTAATTCCTTTTTCATTGAAATGACCCAATCTCTTATGCCATAAATCAAGTTCTGTAATTACCTTTTCTCCATGTGTGAGCAACGCTTGGCCAATGTTCCCTTGTACTCTTAAAGTAAAGAGTCTTCCTTCTTTCTTTCCAGAAACGATCTGATTGTATCCGTTCTTGGGATCTTCTACAAATACACCTTTATTTGTAAATCTGACCTGAAAACCTTTCTCAACTATCTATCCCACACTAATCAAATTTTTCGGTATTGTTGGAACATACAAAACATTGGTTAGCAAATCTGCTCCACTCTTGCATTTCACTTTTCCAATTGAGTGTACGCTATGTCTCGTATTGTCACCTGTTTGAACAGTGTGACTAGAACTACCTTTTTCTAGTTCTGACATTAGTTCTATATTTCCTGACAAGTGATTAGAACATCCAGAGTCAATGTAGAATACCTTTAGGTCTTCATTATCTGATGTACTGATAGAGTTCATCATCAATGATGTATGACTTTCATTCTGCGTGTCGTTTGCGTAGTTGTTGTAGGTGGTGTTGTAGGGTTGATTCTGTCCCCAACTTCTCACTCCACCTCTACCATAGCCTCCTCTTTGATTTTGTCTTCCTGTTTGATATCTTCCGCTTCTGCCTCTGCTATTACTGTTTTGATTTTGATTTGATCCTTGCTGATTGTGCCAACAGTCATGAGCCAGATGATTACTTAGTCCACAAATCCAGCAAGCCTTCTTGTTGGTATTCTGGCTACTTCTTCCTCTTCCAAAACCTCTTGTTCTTCCTCTGCCAGTGCCTTTACCTCTTGCGTAATAGGCCTGAGAACTCGACTCTTCTTCGTCTTTTGACTTACCTTTGTCTTTCTTTTTGTTCTTCATGTACATTGCAGAGCTTTGTCCTCTATCTGCATCTCCTTTCAGGTCTTGCTCATATGTGAGCATCAAACCAAGCAACTGATTTAAATCTGGCACAAAATGATTTAAAGAAAGTTCAGTTGATAGTACGAAAGGTTTCCACCTTTCATCTCCTCTCAAACCTGTGAGTACTTGCGCTATCAATCTATGATCCTCGACTTCTTCATTTATGGATCCAAGACTATCTGCTAGATCCTTCATTTTAGTGACGTAGTCACTTATGCTTTGACTCAACTTCTTTTTGAATGTCGTAAATTCGGACCATAAGCTAGCCTTCCTGGCTTTCGTAGTATTTTGGAAATGATCTTCCAATGCACTCCATATGTCCTCTGCTTTTTCCAGACCTCTAATATGCGGTAGTAGATGATCTGTTACGGTATTATAGATGTAGGCTCTTGCCGTTGCATCTTTCTTCTGCCACAGCTTCAGGGCTTCTAATTCTTCTTTTTCCGGTTGACTATCATCTTCGAAAGTCGGCTTCTTTTCTTCTCCGGTCACGTACATCATTAAGTCCTTACTCATAAGTAAGGCTTCCATGCGCATTACCCATGCGGGATAATTATCTCTGTCCAGCTTATCAATAGTAACATGGTCTACCATGATCTTCTTGTCTCTGTTACTTCCGGTGAGCTTTTGAGAATCTTTCTGCTCTTCAGAATCTTTCTCGTTCTGGTTCCACTCGTTGTGGTTAACTGGCTCTTGTTTCCAATAATGGTGAATACTCTGGGCTCTGATTAGATATGGCTAGCTCTGATACCACTGTAGCGGAAAATGTGGTATACTTCTTCTCTCTGATACCACTCCTTGACGACGCAACGAAGGCTGAGCCTTGCGAAAACCGCCACGCCCAAGAAGAACTAAGCTAGAGTGATTCAGAACACCTCTGTAATCAATCAATAGCTTAGCAAAGTCTAGCGCTCAACATATAAGACTGCGCTTCTAAATTCTCTGGAAAACTTCACCGAAACTTCACCGGACTGTCACTAGACTGACACCGTAGTCGTACCGGAATTGTACCGGAATGAACTTCAATTCTGTTTATAATTACTTCAAGCAAACATACATGAAGTAAGGAAGTGGCGCAAAAGCTTCCTAAACTTTCTGAACACTTTCTGAAGTTTAAGAAAAACTCCACTAGTTCAGACGACCTTTTTCGGTCACACTTTGTATTGTGTATAGATATCTTTTTCACCGGAAACTTTGATTAACTGAAAGTAGAGATGTCTAGCTACAAGATGAGCTATCTCTCATACAAAACTTCGCATTACTCTACGAGATCTACTTCGTTCTTCTACCGAAAAATACTTTTACAGTAAGAACTGCAACTGACCGAGAATGCGGTTACTGAGAAAACGTTAACTGTTAACTAACTTTAAAACATACTCTGTTTCTTCCGCACACAAACAATACGCACAAACATCCACATGAACATGTGTTTTCTATTAGAGAAGATGTGTACAAGTAAGTTTGGCCTCTTCTTGCTCAAGCTACAGAAACTCTCCTATACTGAGTAGTTTCTTATTACCATCTCTCTCAGATGAATACCCGATATCTCAGGTTTCTGTTATTCATCTATACATACGCGATCTCTGGCGTCTTCTTCTACATACGCTATCTATGGCGTCTTCTGTCTATAACTCTGCGTCTCTGCGCATCTGCTATATCTCTATTCTCTATTCTCGCACATACACACTTCCACACTTTTTCTTCTGTTTGTGCTCCTATTTATACTGCACGCTCTTCTTAAGCACATTCTTGTTCGCACTTCGCTTCAGTTATTCCTTTGCACGTTCTCTCTATGTACAGTTTGATTCGGCGTACTGTATTCTGATTCTGGGAGATTCTGTACTGTATATAACGGTTGTGGGTTTGTCCTTCCACTAAGGCTTTTGATTTTCTCTGATTCTGCTTCCTTTTTTTTTCTTTTTTGTCTGTTTGTCAAATTTGTGAGTGTTTCTTCAACAATAGATCAGTTTTTCTACAATTTAAAATGAGCAAACTCTACGCAAGTAGGCATTTTTTGCAGATCTTCTTTCTTGTGTCTATCTGGTGTTTCATCAGTGACATACCTCTCTTCAAATCTCAGTCTTTATGAGGTCTTTTTGAGTGATTTCACTTGGAGGAGTTTCCTTAGCTCTCATACTTTCTATCCATATCAAAATTTCTCATAGATCTTGAAGTTTTCTTGCTATTGTACATCCTTTTTCAATTCAGACAGTTAGTCATACCTTGCTGTTGCAGGCCTTTTCTTACCTTGACTTCAAGCTGTTGATTTGGGAGCTATACTCCATTTTTTTTGACGTTTTTTGTTTCTAAAGCATGCTAATCCGAGTGCACTTTTAGGATATATGATTAGTTTTGTCAAATTCTTCTTAGGGAGTTTCTGGTGGTTATTTTTCTACAGTGGCCTATTTCTGTTTTCTTGAAAGTTTGGAGGAAAGTTTGTTTTTGAAGTTTGGAAAGATTTGTTTGATCTTTTGAAGAACTTGGGAGGTCTCATCATCTTTCATTGTGTACTTTGATGTTTACAAGTTTGTAAACACAACAGATATGAGGATAGACAAGGATGTGTATACATATTTGCACAAGATCCTGAAAATTCTAATGATATAGGTCAATGTGCAAACAAGATACCTTGGGATCAAGACCTAGGGCAAAATGAAGCCTTCATAGGATAATTTTCCAAGATTGGAATTAAACATAGTATAGCTACATTGATACATAGCTTTAAGCAACAAAAAGATGAAAATGTGAGAGAAGTTGCTAGGAGATTCAAGCAATACATTGATAGATGCCCAAAGGAGGAGGTACCTTCAATGGCAAGACAAGTGTCTCTGTTCATAGAAGGATTGAGGAGTGCACAATTAAACTCTGGTATACTATAGGAGATGTTGTGATCTAGGGGCGTGTGTCAAAGAGGCAATAGATTTAGAGGATAATAGAGGCCAGGATTTGTTGGCATTTGATCAACCAAGAATAAATGAAGACAGAATCCCACCAATTGAGGAGTTAGCAAAAGCTATTGCTAAAGCCCTAGAAGTTAGCACAAAGACAAACTTGGTGAATACCAGAATGTCACCTAATAAGAAGTGCTATAATTGTGGAGAGAGTCATTTAGTAGATCAGTGTCCATATCATAAACCTCAACATTTGCAAGACAAGAAAACACTTAAATATTTCACTTTAGAGAAAAAATGGACAAATCACACTAGAGAGGAGTTCTTTTACAATAAACAACCTGTCAGAGAAAGAGAATATATGAATCAACACAATACACAAAGAGAAAATGGATTTTTTGAACATCCTAGACTTGTATTGGGGCAACAACCACCGTTACCTACAAATGTGGTACCAGTAAAATATACACCTATAGAGGAGGGAAGTCCAAGGGCTAGATCTACTTTTAAGGAGGATTACCAATTGTTTGATGGATACCAAGAAGATTGGGAGGAACATGGAATGAGAGAACCAGATTTACAAGTCTTAGATTTGGGAAATGGAAAAATAGAAATGGCCACAGCCACATTCATGTACATAACAAATAACTACATGTCCAATCAGAGATCCCAATTTAAAGGAGGCCAGAAGATAACATGTTATGGATGTGAGGGAGATCATTTCATCAAGGATTGTCCACAACCTCCAACACTAAGAGTAGAAGGAGCTTTTTGCAAGGATTGTGGTAGGGAAAACTTAATCAGAGATTGTCCAAGAAATCCTCATAAACAACAAAACATGTCTAGTAATATACCATCAAAGGCAGTAAATATAGTGGAACAGAAAGAGTTGAGTGAGAATGAGCCAGTAGCATTAAATGACATAACTAGAGCTCAAGCTAAGGAACAAAGTTTCAAAACAGAGACACACACTAGGGACAACAAGAGAAATCTATTTCTAAAAGAAAAGAGAAAGAAACAGAAAGGGAGATGGGAAAAAAAGATGAGAGCAAGTAAAACCCTAACCCTAGAAGAGGAAACTGTAAGTAGCTCAAAAAATAGTCAACAACAAAATACAAACAACCAAGGAGACATAAAAAACTCAAAGTGTTTGGACACACTGATAGAAGCCTGTAAAGGAAGAATCCAAGATGGACCAAACCCTTCAGATCATCTGCTAGCTTATCCTATACCTGAAATTGAGGATGAGAGAATGCAAAAGTGTAAAAACAAATCATTAGGGAGGCACAAAACCAACTAGAAAAATCAAATAATCTGAGACACATATCTAAGGAGTCAAATCCAGTGAAATTAAAGGAAATGTATCAAGAGAAAGAGTACTCAGAGAAAGAAGGAGAACAAATAACTCTTCAATTTAATTTGGATAAATACTGCACAATTTTATGTCAAACTACAATAGAAGAGTTAGTAAAACAAAACCCTCATCTACAACCAAATGAGAAGAATTTTGGGAAAAGTTCACATTACCTTGATTCACAATCACAGGAAAAAAGAGGAATTGTTGTACATACCAATTGACAAGATAGGAGGCTACTGTGAGGGAGAAGAAGGGAACTCAACTTTGAGAATACAATTTGGTAACAATCATGCCAAAGCAATACTAGATAGTGGATCTGGAGTAGCAATTATGACTAAACAAACTTGGGAAAAATGGGGGAGGGGGGGGGATGAGTTGGTACCTATCAAAATGAGATTACAACTTGCAGATGGACATATAGAGGCACCTCTAGGAATATGGGAGAAGGTAATTGTGGAAATATGTGGAATAGAGATAGAGCATACTTTTGCCATAGTTGAATTTCCACAATCTACCTCTTATGAAATCATCCTAGGCAGGCCATTTATGAGACAAATGAAAATTGTGCAAGATTGGGGTAAAGATTGCCTATATCTTCAAAGCCAAGGAAGAATAACTAAAGTAAGTTTAAGAAATGGGTAGTATTGTGATATATCCCCTCAGGAATGGTTCAAAGTTCATCAGAATCAAGAGTCAAGTGAAGAATCTGGAAGTGAAGATCAGAAGGGAAAGGAATTATCAATTTGGAAGTGTAATGTGATAAGGAACCGGGTACATAAAAGAATGTTGCTAAGGAAAGAGGATTGTCGAGAGGAAAGGAAATTAGAGGATGAGAACTATATTCCATAAAAATTTGATGATGAATAATTTGAGCCTTATGGTTGGAATCAGATTTTGTCTACAATGGATTTGTCCAATGATGAATATGTGGGAGTCAAATTTCAAGATGAAGAAGGTTATGATATTTTTCATATAGGAGTACAAATGATAAGAGTGACAAATTCTGAGGAGAATTTGAGGGAAATTGTACTCTTAAATACTGACAAAACACAATTCTTAGAAGAAGTGGAGGCTCGAGATGCTATAAAGGACAAAATCACAAGAACTTATAAAAAATGTGTACACAAAGAGATTAATGAAGAGAAAAAACTTGAAATGAATAAAAAAATGAATGAAAAGGAGCAACAGTTTCTAAAGCTTATAGGGATGTTATTTGCATACAGTTATAAAGACTTGAAAGGAATTGATCATAAAATATGTGAACATAAAATTCCTATTACTCCTGATGCAAAACCTAGCAAACAAAGACACTATACCTTTAATGACAAATACTTGGCCAAAATTAAAGAAGAGATTGATAAATTGCTTGCATCCAATTTCATTTATGAAATTGAGTACACTGAGTGGACATCTCCAATAGTTGTGGTACCTAGAAAAATGGGAAGCTTAGGGTGTGTATTAATTTGAAAAAAGTTAATGCAACAACTATAAGGGATAGCTATCCATTACCAATAACTGATCATCTCCTAGAAAGAGTTGTAGGAAATGAGGTCTATAGTTTTTTGGATGGTTTTTCAGGATATAACCAAGTACCTATAGCCTTGGAAGACCAACATAAAGCTGATTTTTCCACTGAATGGGGAATATATGCATTCAGGGTTATGGCTTTTGGACCAACCAATTCCCCAGCAACCTTTCAAAGGCTAATGTGTCACATATTCAAAGAATTTCTTAGAAATATGATGGAAATTTATGTTGTTGATGTCTACACTTTTTCAATAAAAAGACAAGATCTCTTACAGGATTTGCGGAATATATTCAAGAAATGTAGAACTTACAGAGTATGTTTAAATCCTGAGAAATGTGTGTTCTTTGTGAGGCAGGGGAGAATGTTAGGTCATATAGTTTCGAAAAATGGAATTTCAATAAGGGAGAACAAAATTAAGGCTATTGTGGACCTACCAAAGCTGACCAATGTCAAAGAACTTCAAACTTTTATGGGACACTGTGGGTATTATAGAAAATTTGTGCACAAGTTTGTAGATATTGCAAAACCTCTGTATGCATTAATTACAAAATTTGAGTGGATCGCAGAATGTGATCAAGCCTTTGAAACTTTAAAAACTTGTTTGGTGATAGCACCTATTTAAAAAACCCCACAGTGGGATCAAATATTTCATGTTCATATTGATGCTTCAAATTTTGCATTAGGATGTGTTCTGGCACAACCAATAGAAGGAAGCAAATTGGATTTTCCAATTGCTTATGCTAGTAGGCAATTGAATTTAGCTGAAAGAATTTATACAATCATTGAGAGGGAAGGACTGGGAATGATATTTGCTGTAAAGAAATAAAGACATTATCTTTTAGCCAACAAGTTTAAATTTTTTGTGGATCACCAAGCCTTGCTTTACTTGGTAAATAAACCATGTCATACTGGTAGGATAGTTAGATGGTTCCTACTGTTAATGGAGTTTGAGTTTGAAGTAGTATTGAGACAAGGGAAAACACATTTAAGAGTAGATCATTTTTCTAGAATACAAACCAAAGAACAAAACTCACCTCTAGATTATGATTTACCATATGCATATCCGTTCACGATAGAAAGCATTCCCAAATGGTCAATGACTTTAGTACCTTTGTTAACTATTGGACCTTGTAGAGCACACAATAATAACACACATCTGGTTTTACAAAGTAGAAACTTTGTGTTACTTGCTAGACATTTGTATCATATAAACCACATTGGTATACTAGAATATTGTACTCCAGAAGATGAGCAACCTAGATATTTAAAGAAAGCCCACTGTTGGAACCCATGCACTCATGCTTCTACAATTGTTACTTTAAACAATCTCAAAATAGAATGGGTGTACATTGGCCTACAAAGATTCAAGGTGTGGAGCACTACCTTGTCAAAATTGATAAATACAAATAGGATTGATTGGGATTTACAACTTAATCATGTTCTATGGGCATATAGAGTGGCATACAAAATTGCTATTGGTACAACACCATTTAATTTGTTCTATGGACAAAATGCAGTTTTGCCATTAGAATTTCTCATACCTACATTAAAGGTGGGAAATCAGTTAGAATGGACTGGACATGAACTATCTGAAAGAGTGGTAGAATTAGAAAAACTTGGAACTTCAAGACTTCAAGCAATTGTGAGTATCTATGCAGATAAAAGGAGACAAAAAGCATATCATGATATTCATATTAAAGATAAGGATTTGCAAGTTTTGGACTTAGTTCTATCATATGCCTTGAAAGAACACCAGAAGAAACTTCAAAAGAAAGGACATGGGCCTTACATTATCAATCAAATTAGTAACAGTGGAGCTATCCAATTAGCTAATATAGATGGAGAAATCATGCCAAATTTCATAAATGGATGTAGAGTAAAAAGATATGATCTCCCGTTGACAGCTTTAGAATGGAGAAGGATACATCAAGCTCAAAGTAGAAAAAAAGAAGAGGAAAAAATTAGATACGAAGCTCAACAAGAAGCTAGAGAAAGAATTAGGAAATCCAAAGAAATCAGAGAAGTTTTCATATGTGAGAGACCTTCAGGGGAGGTGAGAGAGCATTTGCCTATCATTACAATGAATTTTCACAATTAGCAAATTAAGGTTTTATTAGATTCAGGCGCACAAGTCAATTTGATAAGTTTTGAATTGTTAAACAAACTGAAGGTCAAGAGGAACATAAGCAAAACACTAGATGGACAAATAGTACAAAGTTTGTCTTCACAATCAATTATAGTTAGGTTTAATCAAGAAGATATGAAAATAGATTGTGACGAATGGCCTGATCATATGATGTCTGAGAAAATGATTTTAGGGCAACCGTGGATGAAGCAAGGTAAAGTAATTATGAATTTTGAGGTGATGAAGCTTAAATTGAAAGTAAATGATAAAAGGGCTTTTATGCCTTTTTTGAGTAATGAAGAACAGGAAGTTCAACAGGAAATTTATAACTCAAAACTAGAAAGATTTATCTTTCCAATAGAAGATACAAAGGACTTAGAGAAGAAACTTTTCCATGACCAAACCAAATTCATTGAAAAGCAAAAAGAAGTTGAAGGGACAAAATCTTGTGGAAAAACAATTGGGGTATGGAGACCAAGAAATATACAGAAAAATCTTAACATAAGGACAAAATGGATATGGCAACCTAAGACATTCAAGCACTACTCATTGAAAGAGGTCTATTTGATTCAAAAGAAAAAATAGTCAATTACAATGTCTTGCTGGGTGAAAAAATCAGATCTGCTTCAATTGACAGTTAACAAGGACAAAGACATTTTTACATTACAGAAGCATGAAGATCCAAAGGTTAAGGATAGTGTAATCTCATCATCAGATAACCACTTGGGTTGTCTATTTAAGATCTCAAAGCTACATATTGTGCAACTGTGCATTTCCAGATAATGCAGTAATAGAGCAACATTAAAATGCTATGGATTCACTAAGTACTTGGAATTATTTCCATGCACTTCTCCTAATTCTGTTTCTAGGAAAAAGAATAGGAGGGGAAGAGATTTCCTTAAGAAATTGCCTATGCAGAAGGCAAAAGTTCTAGGAATATGAGTATGGAATTTATGGAAAAACAAACATTTAAAAAAAAGAAGAAAAAGAAAAAAGAAGAAAAGGGAAGAGGAAAAGATTATTTTAAAAAAACAACAAAAACTTTTCAAGACCATATTCATTCTTTTGTAAATTTTTTCTTTTATTTTTTACTCTTTTTTTTTTTACATATTTTACAAGCACAAGCAAGATATAGGGTACAATGTGGAGATAGTTATCGAGATATTATTCAATTTCTCTTTTCATGGAATGTTGATATACCCTAGATCTTTTTATTTACAATTTACAATTTTTTGTTGTTCCTTCTTTCCCATCAACACTAAAAAATAGGTATCTTGCTACACATGTGACGATCACTTTATCTTGTTACACCTATGATGAAACTTGAAAGAGAACTGTGATTTTTTTTTTTTAAGAAATATTTTTCTTTTTTTTCTTATGTTTTTTGTTACTCATGATTGTGGAAGTTTTGGTGTGGTGTGTTTATAATTTTTTCGAGGATGGTGAATGCAAAAGAACTTCCCATTCATGATTTTAAAGCTAACTCAATTACTTTGTCAAGAGGACATTGGTTCCTAGACAGTGAGATAGTGGAGGAAGAGGTGTCATTAGAATCTGATGAAGAACAAGACCTTCTTGAAGCTGAACAGATAATCAAGGAGCTTAAGGAAACAATCAGCGTCATTGGTCAACACATTTTTATAGTGAGTGTAGGAGGCAACAAATATACTATGATATGTTAGGAATTCTACAAATTTCAGAAAGTGACTGCTACTTACAAAAGGTGGAAGGCAGTTGGACTTCATAGAATATTGGATGAACTACTCTTTTTCATAGGTTTTGAGAGAGTGTCTCAAGTTATGTCTAGTTTGGTTGAATTTGGCAAAGGCAATGATGCATATTTCAGATGTTCAGTCAAGAATAAAGAGGGCAAGGATGTTTAGATTACCATTAAAGCAGAACACATACGGACATCACTTCAATTTTATTCTATGGGAACCAAATTAGATAGCAGTTTTGTCAAGAAGAATGCAGCAACTTATGCTGGGTATTCCAAATTTGTCGATTTCAAGGGAAAAGAAAATGAAGAATTTACCATAAGAATGTTTCTTCAATTCTTTTGTTTCCCTAAACCGCCAAGATACACAATGCCTCACAAACTAGTTACATTGATTATGCTTAATAACAAGGATACGACAAAAACCTTTGGAGTAATGGATGTGACTCCCTACATTCATAAACAATTAAAGGAAGCAGCCAAACATTGGCAGCAGAAAAAGTTTTATGAATGGAGCTCAATTTTTGACAAGGATTATATACCATATTCTAGATATGGAAGATCAATTGAAGTTGGTTCCAGAGGCACAATACTTCAGAAGTTTGATGGCAGGACTTAAGAGCCCATCCAAATTGATGCTAGTTAGAGAAACAGGAATTCAAACAACTATGAGGGGATCAGGACGGAAAAGAAAAGTGACTTCAGAAGAAGAAATTCCAACCAAGAAGAGAAGATTGGATCCCAAGAAAGCAGAGTTGGAACAGGAAGAAGTGACAAAAGAAGAGTATGAAGCTGCTCAAAAGGAAGCTCAATCCTCAAAGGAGCCTCATCCACCACAAACAAGCAAAGAGCAACTCTATTCATATTTGACTCAAGGTAATGATAAAAGAGCAATATATGAAGCTCAATACTAGAAAATGTTGGAAAAACTATTCATGTAAAGCAATTGAATGGATGCAAGAGGAAATGGAACATTATGAGGAATTACATGACCAAATGATGGTAGCAGAATCTGAGGAAGTATTTGTAAGGAAAGAAGTGGAATTATTAGCCTATTTCAAAGAGCTACATGGACCTCCAGAAACCAGAACTACAGTGGTGGTGAAAAGAAAGATCCAAAAAAAGTCTGCTCAAAAAAAGAAACCAACCAAGAAGGATAAGGGTAAGGCTGTTGAGCAAGAGATAGCTAAAGAAATAGTAAAGACACCATCAGCAAAAAAGAATCAGAAGGAATCAATTGTAAGGGAAGAAAGAACTGAGGATCAAAAAGGAGACTTTGAAGTAGTTGCTTTTCAAAACTCTCGTCTCATTCAGAGAGTGACATTGAGAATTTTCTATTGAAGAGTTTAAACCTATTAGTGCCAAGTACACCAGTTAAAATGGCACAGGCATCAGAGAAAAACAAAATATCATAAGATTTGAGTGAGAGTTCAAAGGGAATACAAATTCTTGGAGAGTCCACAAAGCAAATTAGTCCTAGAGAAGAAAAGAGGAGGTTAAAGGGTAAAGGAGCAATGCCGAAAGAAGATGATGTAGTAAAGGAAGGATTCAGTAGTGGATTGGTAGACACAGGGTTTAAACCCATATGGACAAAACCTTCACAACCATCATATTGTCAACCATATGAGGAAAAGCAAGATTTGGAAGGAAGAGGTAAAGTAATTAAAGGAAGCAAGTCTTTGGGGGAGGAAAAACATGAATTAGAAGTATCAAAAGATGATTCTATTATTCCTAAACCATCAGAAAAGTCCTACAGTCAATTGTCTAGCAAAGAAAATAAGGGCAAAGATATAGAAGAAGTTGAAGTACAGAAGGAGACAGAGTTCAAAGAGCATAATGAGGGGAACACAGAAGCAGAAGTAAATTAGAAAATAGAGGAAGTACTCCTTGATTTGGCACATCAAGAAGAACAAATAGATCCAGATGATCAGGAAATAGAATTTGAAGTAGAATTTATGGATATAGATGAACAGGTAATGGGAGGAAAGGAGCAACACCTGAATGATCAAATAAGAAATCAGATGGATCAGAAGATGGAGTCATTGATATTACATAAAAAAGTAATTCAAGAAGAGGAATTACAAGTTATTAAGCGGAGACAAAAAGAGTCTGATATAAAGGAAGTAGAAACATGATACGCTCTTAAGCCCACGGAAAAAATGGTTTTACAAGACTTTATTTGTTTCAAACCCCTCGGAATGAGTCCAATTGGATTACCTGGAGCTCATAATTATCCCTCGAGGAGTTCTTCCTATGTCTATGCACTAGCTCATATGGTTCACGGCTCTATTTCTTGGAGCAATTACCCTAACCCTTGGACTACAAACGCTCCAAAATGGTTGGTTTCTCAGTCCAACGGAAGAGATGCACACTTAGGCTTCTTGAAATTCATCATCACCAGATCTTTTATTCTACCGAACTTATATGTAAAACGTTATATCAGAGATCGCCCTTGCAGCAGCTCATTAGTCAAGAATATGAAAGCCAATCACTCCCTTGACAATGTCCTGTTGAATTGAGGACTAAACCCCAAGACGTGAATTGGCATATGCATGTACCCATCCCCCAGCAAATCTAAAGCTCATATTATTATCTCATAGACCTCGGTATCACGACCCATGGTACTCGTTCAACAACAGACGAGATAGAGGAAAATTAGAAGAACTCCAAAGATTAACTTTAAGCTCGAAGTGAATCCGATCAAACAACATCAAAGGTTATCAGCAGGCACTCGTAAGGAACAGTTAGAAGATGGCATGAGGGATATGCGAACAACCTCAGATGACCGATAAATGGCAGGTATTGATATGTTACAACTATGGATAACTGAGAGATCTCTGGCCATTTTGGTTGTCCTCTCCCGAATAGTAGGGTACATTATAATGGAAGGATCTTTTCCCGATTTTTCTCAATCTTTAGAATAACGGAACTCTAGAAGACAATCGAAAGGGTATTAATAACTTGTTCTGAATCTAATTCCTCTCCCTAATTGTAAGGTACCATTTAGTAGAAGAATTTCTACTCGCTTTACTCGCCAAACAGCAGACGCCTAGAAGAAAGTCAAAAGAGCATTACTATCGTCTTCTAGCTCTAGTCAGCTTGCAGAACCATACGGACTTTTTATTTTTCTGGTTGCTAGTGTGCATGAATTCTGAGGAATGTGTACAGACTGTGACGATGTGTTTCGCTTGTTCACTTCCTTTCCTCCTTTGCAAACATCCCTCCTCTCAATTGCGTTATAGTTCTGAGTAAAGCCTCCGTTGATGGAGTCACAATATCTCTTCATCCATTGCATGAATTCCAGGTTGTCGAGAGGCCTCCCCTTCATTAGCTTGCTTACCTCAATATGCTGCAGGATGAGGAATTAATATAGCCGCTGCTTGTGATAGTGTACATTCAAGAAGAGCATGTATTGATCAACTAAGAGACAAATGCAGATTTAATGGCATGCGCATATCACTGCATTAAGGTGTCTAGGAACATAACACTGCACTGATCAACAAAAACACGTAGATTTGTTGGCAACTACACCAGGCAAACAAATAGCCTACGCCATGTGGCAAAGGACGTGAATGTCTTGCATGCTTGAGTTGTCCGCACATAAGAGAATCAAGTGCAAGGTTGCACCACAGCGTCCACCCAGAGTAGTAATACGAGACTTGTATCCTATTCGAAACATAATGGCGCTATATCTAGCAAGCTTGCAGGCACAAGAGTGCACTGCTTAGATTGTACATTACAACCAGAAGATAGATGATGGTTATGGTACCTTTGCAATTTTGAGCTTGTCGAAAACATCTTGGAGAACCTTATAATTCTGAATCATATCATATTCTGATTTGGCGTCGAATTTCCCCTGATGCAGCAGTAGAGGAAGAGAACCATTCTGAACATGATCTTGTGAGGTATGCTAGATACGCTGTTCGACCACCGACCCCCTTCTTAAATCAACAGGGCAACCGAAAATTTGCTGAAGAAGACTCCCTCCAAGCTTTTCCCTTCCTTTGGTGAACAATTGAAAGCTCTCTTATTGTTCAAATCCAGACTATCGATTCACTTAGACATCGCTTTTCCCTGTCCTCTCCTTTCTGAATGGTCTGCTAAGTATACGCAAACCAGCGCTCCAAGCAATTGTAGTCATGACATCAGGACGCCTCCCTCTTGAATGCTACGCACTGCAGATCAAACCACTGTTGGGATCCTTGCTGTCGCACGGTGGAAGGGAACCTTATCCTCTGTGTCTGTCTCCCAAGCACATGACCTCCCCGCCTTCAGATCCTCGCGCAATATCTCCTCTCCCCTGTGCTCTTTTCGGTGTCCTCCACAGCCAGCACTCCCTTCTAGATAAGGGTCTCCCTCCTCTTAGCTGGGAGTCCTCTGAACCTTCCCTTTCGTTCCCCCCTACTCAGAGGGCCTGTCAGCGCCGCATGATACTCCCGTCTGACAGAAGAAACCCGCCCTCCTCCCACTCTCTTTTCCGTTTTTTCTTTGTCAGAACCCAGAGGGAAAAAACGAAACCCGTTTCTAGCCATCAATCTTCGGAAGAGTCTTGGAGGTGGCTTTTTATGGAGCCTGTCCTCCCGATTTCAGCATGTAGCTCTTGGCCCTCGTAAATTGCAAGCCAACTCATTGAATCTGAGGTCACACCTTCAGCTTCCATAAGATCAAAACACTTGAGGACTTCTTCACTCTGCCCCCAGTCAGCATATCCAGAAATAAGTGTGGTCCATCCAGCATCTACTAATCCAGTATGGCTGCATGCTGCGATTGCAGTGAGAAATGAGACTTGATCTAGAGATGATCTTGCCCTGTAAATGTATGCAAGAAGTTGCAATGCCTCCACGCCACAACCATGCTGTGCCAGGGAGGCAAGCATAGCATTCCAAGAAACGTGATTTACCACAGAGAGCCCCTTGAATTGCCACAAGCATCATCCAGACTACCACATTTCCCGTACATACTGATAATCAAGTTACCCATTGTTATCGTGGGTTCTACATGATTGTATACAATGCCATCGATGGTTGAGCTTTGCACAAACTCATCCTTATCGTATCCCATTTCCACTATTAAGGTATGGAGTTGCCTGCAGAGGGCATATGATTGTTGTGCCACTGAAGAAGCTTTTAAGGCACCTATGAAAGTCACTTTGTCTGGCGGTTCTCCATTTTGAAGCATACATTGAAGGATATGCATGGCCTTATCCCCGTGACCATGTTGGGCATATCCAGCAATCATCAAATTCCATGTCACCAAAGACCGATGGACTATTCAGCCTTCCTTTCATTAGGTTTGGTATGCTTCCACATGTTTCTCATCAATTATCAAATTCATTCTCCAAGTACCTGAAATCAAGCGTATTTTCCTGCCAAATAGAACCGCATTAGTGCATAAAAACCAACCATTTATTGAGCTAACAAAACAATAGAGGAGGAAACAGAAACTGGAAAGGAAAAGGATCAGGCTACATATTATGAGGAGGAGGATGCAGAGGAGGATGAAGTGAAGGAAGAGAAACAAATAGAAGTAAAGCAATTGGAATTGGAAACTGTCCTTGAAAGAATACCTAAGGATATCAGATCTGCTTGTAAAATCATCAAGATTTTCATAGAGCAATTCAGACCTTCTAGTAGAAATATGATCATATCAGGGATGTTGTTGAATCAAAATTTGTGAAGGGAAGCAGGATTATTACTGAGCAGAAGAAAGAAAAGGAACAATTAGAATATCAGTTAAGAGCATTGTAGGAACAGAATGAAACTTTGACAAAGAGGATGCTTTCATTGGAAGCATAGGAAGTTCAAAATCAGAACAAATTCAGCTCCTTGAAAGTAAATGTGCTAAACAGTTAGAGCATAATAATAGAACTAAAGAAAATAGAAGGCAAGTTTAGAACACTTCAAAGCTCATATCAAATAATGGTCAAAGCCAATGAGGACATCAACAAATGGTTGATGGAGGAAGGACAGGTGAAAGGCGACAATCAAACTGTACAGATGAATCAAGAAGAAAGGGAAAAGATGAGTGAGAAATTCAAAAGTTACAAGAAGAGCTTAAAGAAATGAAGGAATTGGAAAAACAAGCTAGTGTGCATACAACTAGTGCTATGAGAGGATATAACAAATTATACATGGATGTAGAAATAGAAAGACGTGAATGGGGTATAGAGAGAGAATTACTAGTATCTCAAAATCAAAAGCTAGTAATGGAGGTGACAGAGTTAAAGAGGAATATGGAAACCCAACAAGGAAAGGTTGAGGAACAAGTAGTGACTACACAAGCAGGGGAGCAAGAATTAGTAGAAGATAATAAATCTCAGGATTTTCATGAGAAAGAAGACAAGAACATTGAAGATATTCAGATGAGTTTGTGCAGATGCTTTTGACAAATAGGGATTCAAGGATGAAGTTCATAAGGAAGATGCATGATGAATATGAAGATCAGATTGTAAAGTTTGCTTTGGAGAATGGAGTAAATCCAGATCAACATCATTGGGCAGCAGATGGTCTAGGAATATCCTTTTGTATGATTCTTGAAAGTGTCAAGAATTATCAAAGTGCAAGAGTAGGTTAACCACCTAACAAGTATTTGGAGTATGAGGAGGATATTAATGTCACTAAAGAGTTATTTGAAAAAGCTAACCCTAAATGGAGAAATAGGTGGTTGGATTCCAACAAGGACCGCGGAAAGATTTGGAAGGAAGCACCACTGCAATTAAAGATAAATCCAACTTATTGCCCAGTAGCTAGAAGAAGGGATTGGTCATTATTTTGGGAAAGAAGAAATGCAAGACAAATTCTAAGTGGTTGAACTTTCCAAAGATTGCAAGACCAAAAGCAGGATCTTGGCCAACCAAGAAATATATTATTGATATGGCAGAATCTATCATATCCACATGATCCCACCTGTATATTATTAGTCAAGGTCATGTGACTTATAGTAACATGTATAGAAACTTTTACAAACACAGACGTGAGGACCCTCAATTATCCTTTTTATCTAAGTGAAACTCCAGATAGAATTTGTTTGATGGCATACTACAGAAGAATTGTATTTTTGGGGACTCATTACCTTCAGATTCTTGAGGATGCCTTTGACAATGGTTTCTTTGAAAGAGAATCAGAAATTTCTGGAAATTTGTCAGTAGTTACAAAATCAAGACTCACTGCATATGAAGCTGCATACACAGAATATTCGAAGAAGGATGTGATAGACAGACCAGAAGCAGCAGTTCAATGGAGAAAAGCTTTATTTGAAATGGTGAATAATTTGAATGTCACAGAGAGGAAAAGTCATGATTTGTTATCACAGGTTTATCAAAGGAAGAAGAAGTGAATTTCACTCATCTTTTGTGAGAATCATTTTTTGTCAGGAGCCAAAAAGTCTAGGAGGGGAAGGATGTTAGAAGAAGCATTTTTTGAAGGAAATTCCTTGTAATTTAACATTTTCATGAAGTTGTATTTATCCAAATGATGTAAACTTGAGGAAGAGTCTTCCTCATGTATTGTAGAATCATATATATTTTTCTTAGAATTTTTAGAAGCTCTTGAGTGGCATGTTTTTAGACTAGAAGGTAGAAGGACCAAATTTCAAGTGTTAAAAGGGACACTTGAAAAGTATAAAGGATATTTTCTTCAACTTTGTAGAGGTTGGTTGTATTATGTTGATGCTATCCAAGTAATGTGAAGAGCTTCTTGCAGAAAATCGTGTTTCTACTTCTCATGAGAATCTTCTTGATTTGTTGAGTCTTTCTATTGTAAAATCCATGGAGTTCGTGAGATTTTCTTGTGTATTTCTGAGTGAAGTGTATGAAGAGAGGTTAATGTTAGTGTAGTGAGCAAGGTATGGCAAGAGATCAATGCTAGAATTGGAATTTCTTAGTTTTTACAGAATCACAATTGTCTCATCTGTATGATACAGGTATTGTTTTGGAAATTTCATTTTATATTTCTAATCTACAAGAAAACTGGCACACTTTAGGCACAAAAATTGTTGAAAATGTTGTTGTATAGCTCAAGATAATCAAAACCATAGTTTCTTCATCTTCTTCTTTACTAATTTCTCAAAAAACAGCTACGGTAACTCTTATTCTTGGATTCCATTAATTAGAAGGTGTGGTGGTCTTTGCATACTTCCCGGACTGACAATTTAATGATGTCTGGTTAATCTTTTATGCTATAATGATTGGAGAGGACAACTCCAAAGGTTAACAACAAACACATGTCATTATGATGCATCTTTGCATTCTAAATATATGGTTGTGAGCGAAGCTAATTTGGATTGGCTCTTTGATAGTGGTGCTTCAAAGCACATAACTTCATGCAAAAGGTTTTTTGCATCTTTGAAAGATTCATCCAAAGGAGGACATGTGGTGTGTGCAAACAATGTCTCTTATGCTATCATTGGAGTAGGAGAAATTGAGCTTACAACTACAAATGGAGGTGTGATTCTCTTGAAAAATGCATTGTATGTACTTGATGTAAGAAGAACTTAATTTCAGTTCCCTTGATTGCCAAAGCTAGACTTCATGTACACTTTGTTGATGATAAGTGTATGGTTCATGATTTCAGCAATGGTGATATTATCATGATGTCTGGTACATTATGTAATGGTTTGTAACACATGAATACATACAAGAGGGTTGGCTCAAATGCCTTAATTTCTCATACTTCTTCCATCGCTGAAATGGAGCTTTGGCATGCTCGTTTTGGTCACTTGAACTTCAATGGTTTGGTTTACTTGCAAAAGAAGGACATGGTTATTGGTTTGCCAACACTTGAGTCCATTGAAAAGCATGCATGTGAAGGTTGCATTCTTGGAAAAATGCATCGTGCTTCTTTCCAAAAGATATTCATACACACACTACAAGAAAATTGCAACTTGTGCATAGTGATGTATGTGGTCCCATCAAGACTCCATCTTTTGGGAAGCATGTATATTTCATTACCTTCATTGATGATACTACTTGCCATACATGGGTGTATCCTATGAAAGCAAAGAATGAGGCATTTTCTTGCTTCAAAGCATTTTTAGCTATGGATGAAAATTTTTCTTCAAACAAGTTTTTGACTCTATGCATGGATCGTGGTGTGAATACATGTCACATGAGTTTAATTTTTTTCTTCGTGAAAGAGGTATGTCATACCAATGTACGGTGCCATATACACCTCAACAAAATGGTATTGCTTGGAGTAAAAATAGGAATCTCCTTGAAATGACATGATGTATGTTTAAAGGAAAGCATCTTCCTGATAAGTTTTGGATGGAAGAGGTCATGTGTGCAAACTATGTGTTGAATCACTACCCTACAAAAGCATTGAGATTCATCACTCCTTATGAGGCTTGGAATGGACATAACCCTATCGTCAGTCATATGCACGTGTTTGGTTGTTTGGCATATGCTCTTGTGCCATAAGAAACTTGATGAGAAGGCAAAGAAATGTATATTTGTTTGTTATATTGTTGAAAGTAAGGGATATCGTTTGCACCATCCATTGGTGAACACAAATATTGCGAGTCGAGATGTGGTATTTGCTCAAAATTCAGTTTTCCCTCTACTTGAATGCAAAAAATAGCTATGGGATGACTTATGTATGCATGCACTTCTCTTTATCAACAAGCTATGGGATGACTTATGTATGCATGCAACACAAGGTGAGATATATGATTTGCAATATCCCACATTAGTCGATTCATGCATAGGCCTAGAACTAAGCATTGGCAAGCGATGAAACCTTTGTTTAGATATTTCAAAGGAAATTTGAGTTTAGGTATGTTTTATGGAAGAGATATTCAGCCATGCTTGCATGCTTTTATAGATAGTGATTAGGCCGGATGTTATTATACTCGCATGTCCACCAGTGGTAATTGCTTTTTCCTTGGAGACTCATGCATATCTTGGTTGAATATGAAGCAACCTACAGTGGTGACATTGACTTGTGAAGTTGAGTACAGGGCATTTTTCATAGCTACAGTGGAGTGTATATGGTTAAGACCCCTATTGATGTATCTTTGCATGGAGATTGATATTGTTACACATATTCTCACTGATAGTCAGAGTGGATTGGTTGTTGTATGAAATCTAGTTTTTCATGCACATACCAAACATTATCACTATGTGAGAGAGTCATGTAGAAGATATTGATTTAGTACATGTGCCTACACAAGATAATGTGGCATACATATTCACCAAATCTCTTCTACCGGAAAAGTTTGAAGCTTTTTGCAAAGGTTTAGGTTTTTTGCCTAGTGGGGACTGATCTATCACTCCTTGTATGTGTTCACATCATTTTCTCTAGGGGTTTTTGTTACACTTATGTGTTCCTCGAGTAGCTTTGATGTGAACCTTTTCCCTATACATGGGCACTTTTAACTCTATTGTGGGTTAGAGGTTTTTTCCCATTTTACCACATGCATGATACTCTCATATGTGGTGGTACTTTATACTTACGGATATTATTCAGTTGTTACTTCAATTTTGTTCATCATCAATAGAGAGAGAGATAGTCCATCCATCCATCTTCTTGGTGAGTCTTGCTAAATTTGTTCTCATTGTGTGTGCTTCTTGTGTGTCTCTCACACTTTTACAAACACCCAACACGAAATTCTTCTAATCTCAAGGAAGAAGATGGGAAGCTCATAGCTCATGACTGCAAAAGAAGAAGAGTTGTACAAAGGTTAGCTAGCCCCCCCTCTTCCTCAATGCCATCTGTTGCTCTAGCACAATGGTGAGGACCACGTTAAGAAGCTCCACCTCCTTAATGTCAATCCGCAGAAGAGATAGGAGTGATATGAAGATCGTGAATGTGAGATGAAGTGAGAGTGAAGGTGAGAAGCATAGAGATGCACACACACAACGAAGAGATAAGCAAGATACAATGGAAGGTGAGAAATCAACTCTATTACTCAAGAACACTCTTACAAGCTCAAAATAGCTATAAGCTCTTCTCTACTCAAACAAGCTAACCTCAAAAATGAGCTCTCTAGCTCTTTTTATAGATTCTAGACTAGTTTTGACCGGTTTCACATCTAGTGACCGGCATAGTTAAAAAATAGGTCCTAGATGCTATTTGAAAGGGTAAACGGTGTCTAAAAATAACCAAAATTGGTGTGCATGTTCTACCTAAGCTCCTCAAGCTCGAGGACTCCTCGGCTTGCACAAAATGGAGCTACAATTTACTAAAAGGATTTTTCTATGTTACATATGTTACAAAAGTGATGAAAATCAATATTGGAGGTTTTTGAAAAGTATTTTAAAACATAATTCTTTGAAAAATGATTCAACTGACTCCCTGCTCTGTCTTTACATGCTTCCGTGTCTTCTATGCCTCTGACTACTGCCAACAGCCCCCTCCCTCGCGCTTCTGTCGTCCACGACAGAACCTTGTTGTGAGGTTTGTCGGATGTAATTCTAGAGTCCTGAGCGAGGGTGTGTTCTGATATGCGAATTCCTTAGGCCAGATCTGCCTCGAGTTTCTCCCAATAAATTGGTTGCGGTTCATTGGATGGCGGGAGTCGATAATGCATGGAATATACCATCTGTTCACAGGCAAATAACTACAAGAGGTGTGTAGGCCTGCTGATGAACACTTCTGAGTGGTATTTCCAGAAACCGGTTGTGAACATCTCTTTGAAGGTCTGCTTATAGCATGCCGGTAAGTATTTAATTCTGCAATGCCAGGCATAACACACCTGGAGCGATGGCGTTGTACTCATATCATAAGCTAAATCTAGATTTCCATGCTCGAAACCCGGAGTGTTTACATGGGGTGCCTTGACGTGATGGAAGACTTTGAAAACCATCTGCATCATCTCTAATATTTTGACAGTCATGTGCGCTGCGATATCGTCCATATGTTTTAAGCGAGGGAGCCAGTGGCGAATCATGGCCATCATGTATCCAACTATTGGTAGTTCTATGGGTGGCTTGAAATATGGGTAATTTAGCCAATCCTAGCATTGCTTGTTGTTCTGGACTTTAATGGCGAATGCCTTCCAGGAGCGGCAACGTGGCACTGGTCCCCAACATGGATTGTACTTTAAGTGTAGTGGTTCCTTAACCCAAGTACTCATCATCTCTGGATAATTCTGTAAGAGATCCTTGCGCCAATCTGGTTGATAGATCTCTCCTTGCTGCACATCGAGTGGCGAATCCTTAGGCTCAAATTGAGTTGCGTGGGAGGGCTTCATGCCTGTTTCTTTCTCTATGGCCAACTGATATTCTGCCATTAACATAAAATAAGGTTTGTATTGTAGCTCATGCCCTGATATGTATCTGCGAGGGGCCAAATGAACAAAATAAGGAGACTGTAAAATTCTTTCTTCAATCATTGCCATGGCGTGTAACTGCGCCTCTACCCTTGCTGAGTGGGTTGTTCCAAGTTCTTCTATCGTCTTCATCCATGCGGGAGTTGGAAGTTCAAAAGTCATCTGGCCTTTGGCCGTGACTCACGTGCCTGGGATGGGTTGGGGTTCGTATGCTTCTTCAAAAGTTTCCTCCACCAGAATAGTGACTGTTTCTTCCTCTGCGGGTAGTTCTGGTGGGGAGCCTGGCCTTGGTGGTGCTTCATATACTGCTATCTATGATTGAAGGGTTAATACCTGGGCCCGTAATGCGTTGACTTCCTCTAGGAAGTCAGGAGATGGGTCCGCAAGGGCTGGTAGTCCTTGTTGTATTGGTGCTCTTAGCTAGAGTATTTTATGATCTTCTTTCAGCTTCTGATATTCCTCGTTCATGTTGTCGTACTCATCTAACAATTTGACATGATCATCGAGCAACATCTTCATAGACTCTGAGGGCACGGATTTAAAGTGACTGGGGCTTAATGCTTGGTCAGGTTGATCTAGGGCACCTTCTAAATTCTCTCTGTTCTGTTCTTGTAAGCGCTGATTCTCTTCTTTTGCTGCTGCCAAGTGGCGTCTGAGTAAGCCCATGTTTCGCGTTAATGTTGCATTGCGAATTATGTGCACCCTTAACAAGTTGTCTATGTCAGTGACGGCTTCTTTTGTCTTTGCTTCACTTTCTAGTTCCAGTTTATGATATGCCTCTCGTAGCTCTTGGTAGCGGGTGTTCAATGAGGCATTCTTGATCGACAATGAATTAAGCTGCGACTGTAAATGGTTGGTTGTTCTTTGTAGCGTTTGGTAATTGTTTCCAAGAGATGCAAATTCATCTCTTACTTGTGTCATGCAGGTGAACATCTGTCAAAATGCAGTGTCTATAGTAGGTGATAATATTAAAGGTGTGGTGAATGTAGATGCTGTGTTTA
Source organism: Ceratopteris richardii (assembly GCA_020310875.1). Classification (NCBI taxonomy): domain Eukaryota; kingdom Viridiplantae; phylum Streptophyta; class Polypodiopsida; order Polypodiales; family Pteridaceae; genus Ceratopteris; species Ceratopteris richardii. Next base: position 194,939,019 of record CM035416.1, on the reverse strand, counting down.
AAGGTGTTGATGCAAGGGGTAAGGGAAATGGGGGTGGGAGAGTGGATGTTGTGGTGGTTGTGGCAAAAAGTGATGTGCCTAAATATGGTGGTGCAATAGTGGAGGTGATCGTTGGTGCGGTGGGTCGTGAGATGTCCATGTCATTGGACGTGGTGTCAAGTGCGGTGACTGTGAATAAAGGCGTGAGAGTGGGTGCATGCGTGGGTGTAAATACAGGGTTTACAAAGGTTGAAGAGTAATTTACAGAGGGGTTCTCTAATGTTGCTTGGTGGAAAGGGGAAAGTGAAAATATGGTGGGTCGGGGAGGTGATACAGGGGAGAAAGTCATCGGGGTTAGAAACGGAAATAATGGTCTTGGGGTTGTAGGAAAGGATGGGAAGGATGGATGGAGGAATGGACTAGATGGAAAAGTGGATGTTCTAGGGGGTACACTAGGTTGTGTAGGTGCGGGAAGTGTGGGAGGAATGGATGTGAGGAAGGCTTCTGCTACCGCACTATCCAAAGATATGGATGGTCTGGGAGAGAGTGGATGTACCGGGGATAGTGGAGATATGGGAGGTGAAAGAGGAGCGGTTGGGGTGGCGGGTACTTCGGTCACAACAGTGGTATGTACAGTAGTAGTGTGGGGGAGGAATCGATTACAATGGTGTCTTTTGCCAATGAGCCTTCAGGGACAAGATGTGCTTCCTTGGCTTGTTCTGAAGATTGTGCACCTGTGGGTACACGAATGTATTCACCAGGTTTGGTTAGTAAGCGAACTCTGCGAGGGTCATACTGCGGTAACGGCTTCCTCTGCAAATATCTTAAGGCTTCTGTGGATTCCACTGATTTGACAAGTTCCCTGAAACCTTTAATGTATACCTCTTCGAAACCACCTGAGACAAGTTCCTGTTCTATAAGTTCTTGACTCTCTTCCTCAGTTAACTTCTTACGCGCCCAAACTTTTTCCATAGTACGATATAGCTTCTTGATGGCCAGTGTATAAGCTGCTGCTTCAAAGGTTTCATCTTCATGCGTACTGGTATCATCCTGGGTGTCAGTTTGTTGCCCTTGTTCATCTGTTTGTACATGCTCTTGGGATTCATGAGTACCCTGGCTGGCTTTGTCATCGCCTTCGTCATCATCTGTCTCTGTTCTTTCATCCTCGGAACTAGATACTACTTGTCCTTGTGGTTGGTCTGGAGGAGTGGTCGGGTAGCTTGGACGTTCATATTCTTGAGAAAATATTTGTCCTTCTGAAAACTAAAATTCACTAGAAAACACATCTTGCATTTCGAAATCGAATGTTGTGTCCGTTGGTTCTGCTTCCAAGTTGGGTATCGGAAAAGAGAATGCTTCCGCACCAATAGTGGTGGGAACTTCTGCTGCTGTGGTGGGAAGTTCCTGGACTGGTGTTGCCTGTGAGGTAATCACACTAGAAGTTCCTTCTGTAACGATAGGTCGTGATAACCTTATGCGAATAGGTTGTACAGGGGCTTCTGTAGGAGACTGTTCTGGAGAGGGTTGCGGTGACGGTGATTCTGGGACCTACAGGCATGGAATGGTTCCTCTCATGCGCTTTCCTGCTCATCATTTGCTGGCTTTCCTACCCTTCTTTGTTGTCCCTTTGAATGCTTTCAGCTCCTCGCCTGTCATTGCACGCTCGATAGGTAAATCGTATGCCAAACACATATATACAATGCGCGTGAGAGCGCAACATCCATTGATTACCTTCTTTCTTTCCCATCCGTGTTGTGCTAAGTATAGCTGATCAATGATCAAGCTAGACAGATCTACCATTTGAGGCCTAGTACATGCTAAATATAAACCAAACCAGCTGCGTTTGTGGGGCATGGTGAATCTATCCTGAGCAGGGAAAGCAAAATGTTGCATGCATATCCTCAATGGTTTAGAGAGCTTAGGTGTGATTGCTGAAATATCTTCCCACTTAGTAACATCTCCACGTTTCATTGGCTCTGGAACCAGCCTTTCTCGTTCTATTAGAGTGTGCGTTCCATGTATCTTGATTGCCGCATGAATCAGATCCTTAGAAAGGTAGAACTTCTTATATGGCGGATCATTTACTAATGATGGCAAAATGAATGTTCCTGGTAGATCCTTGTTCTCCGAAGCTGTCAAAGTGGTGATTAAGTAATAGCATATGTAGAAGTCTAGTTTAGGCAACGGATCACTGAAATATTCTGTGAAACCCGCTCTTGCCCAAACATGCGTTAAGTCTTCTGTGTTCTGTAGTCCTTCGAATTCTCTTGAGAAGAATTGGTACTTGGCCCATGTACGGTGATCAAATGCCAAGTTGGCTTCAAAGATGAAATCTGCATCTGCCAATGGTCTTGCTAGCCCTTGAAACCACTGAGAATTGCGATGAATCTTCTCAGTGTATCCCCTAGGGGGATCGTTAATTGGCATGGGCCCTGGAAATCCTTGAAACTCTGGTGGTTGAGCCGTAGGATGTGGTTCAGCTAGTAATTCTCCAATACTGGCCATGGGTACACTGGGGCCAGCTTCTGATGGTCCTTCTGCCTGCATGATGAATGATGTGAATGCGTAGAAGATCTGCTACAAAAGATTAACACATTAGCATGGAAATTAATCATGATCCCATTAAAGTGAGACCGCAATCCCTTTCCATAACCGATGTGTAACCGTGTAGCCGAGTGTTGTGATGTGGTTTATGGAATGATTGTTGCAAAACTAATGCAGGTCTCTAGACACCTACATGCTTCAGATGATGCATACATTTCTTGATGAGGTGTTATTACAAGTGATGTTGGGTTATAGTGTGTGGATTTGTACAAGGTTCAATCGTGAATGAGTTATTACAAGGTTGTAGATTAGTCGGGGTGGGAGTTATGTTAGACAATGGGTTAGGAGAAGACTTCTGGATACGTTTCGGTATCCACTTCTTAAGAGTTCATGTGCGGGTGATAGGTTTCTGCTGAGGGACAAAATATGAGATCGGATTTGGTGGTATTGAGGGTTGAAGAGATTTTGAGGGGTATATATTACATGGCTTGAGGGTTGAGCTATAATACACTGTTTGGGTACCCAAATCTGCGTGGGTGTGGGTCGGTTTGTAAGGTACTTCTTAGCAATCCAAATATGTCGAATGTTCGTATTCATAGAAGAAGGTCGAGGAGATGTTGGATACTGATTCTGCTTCTGCCTTGACTTCTCCATATCAATGTCTGCGTTGTTGAAATCAGTCGGTGCTTTCTATCCTTTTGGCACCCATATTTGTCTCGTGCCACTTGCTCTGTGGTGCTGATATTGCAGCTTTCTTCCTTGTGTCATCTGATATTGTCGTCGGTCTTGGTTCCTTCATCGTGGTTGACTCCTTTGTGGTTGAGGTTGAGAGATCGGGTGGACACTCTGCTTTGGAAAAGAAGGGAGGTCCAACATTGCGAAACTTGCCCATTAGGAGGTGAGGCATTCTATACCACAGATCTAGGCCAGTCCACAGTAAGTGTGGAAGGATGGGCACTGCAGGTGATAGTGTCCATTTGGCCGCTGATGCAGTCCACCTGATCGCTGATTGTCCCCATTTGTCCAAGCGGTTGGGTGGTTGCCCCTTCTAGTTTGCAGGAAGCCCAAGGGAAAATCTCTTGACGTCCTTCTAATTGACAATTGTCCATCGCCAAGCCCGCATGGGTTGGTGTAGACGTAACGTGACTTATCTGACCAAAGATCTTCCGGTCTTCCTTCGCATGTTGTTCATATGGTCTAGGGTTGCGTTCTTCAGGCGGAGTTTCGTTAGGGAAGTCAAGCGGTACCACTCGCTTCTGATCTAAGGTTCCAATCTGCAAGGAGCCTTGTCTAAGATTTAGGTCCACTGAGTGATCGTATAGCCAATCTTGGCCAAGGATTAGGGGTTCTATCAGATCCTCGTCATGACACACTAGTAGCTTCGCTGTCATGGTCACATCATGTATGAGGATAGGAAGGTCCACCTCACCCATGCAAGGGGTTTCCATGCCTCCTAGCCCTATGAGGTATGCCTCAATTGGCCGCATTTCTATTCCTGAGTCCTTATAGTGGGACCATCTAATCGCACTACTCGCAGCACCTGAGTCAATTAAAGCCCTGAGCTCTTGGCAAGGGTTGTCATGCTCTAGCCTAACTGTAATGAATGGTCTCCAATCCACTATGCTAGGATGAGTACTTGACTTTGCTTGACACATGGCCATGGGGTATCTGGGTGTTGTTTCCAAATGGGTATAATGTTCTCTCCCTAGTCCTTGTCTTCTTAGCTTCATGCACTTAATGCGTTCTATAGCTTCTGTCGGAGCTTCAGCTCGTATTCTATTTTCTTCCTCCTTACGCTTCTTTGCCAATGTGAGTCGTCTAAGAATATCCTCAGTAAGAGGTTTCTGATACAACTTGACTCTACAACCACTAATGTAAGTAGGCATTATGTCTCCTTCTAAGGTGGCTAATTGTACTGCTCCACTTGTCGAGAGTTTGTTAATGATCATAGGTCTATAACCTCGCTTTTCTAACTTCCGTGCGTGTTGTTTGAGCGTGTATACTAGGACTAAATCTCCTTCTTTTAAGCCTTTATCTTTCACATGTGCATCAAAATATGCTTTCTGTCGCTTCTTTGCTGCGTATATTCGTGCTGTTGCTTTCAGCCTGGTTTCTCCTAATCGTTCCAAGTCCATTATTCTTGCTGATAATTCATGGACATTCCACTAATGTTCTTGTGCAACCTTAAGGGTCGGTATCAAGAAGTCCAAAGGAAGCACAGCATTTTGACCAAACACCATCTGAAAGGGAGTTGCATTGAGTACGGTCTTGTAGGCCACTTGATATGCCCAAACAGCGTGGTGTAACTGTTTATCCCAATCTGAATGTTTGTTGTTTACGAGTTTCATCAGTACATTACAAAGGATCTTATTAGTGCTTTCAGCCTGACCATTGGCCTGAGGATGATATGGTGTGGATTTCTTGTGAATCACCATAAAATCCTGTAACAAATATTCAATGACTTGGTTTAGAAAGTGAGTTTCTCGATCACTCCCTAACTCTATAGGTAATCCATATCTTGTAAAGACATTTTCAAATAAGAATTTTGCAATCGTGTGTGCATCATTCTTTTTCATGGCTTTTGCCTCTACCCATTTGGTAAGATAATCTGTTGCAACAATAATGTATTCAGCATGTGTACCTTTTGCAAGGGGGTTAATGGGTCCTACAAAGTCTATACCCCACTTAGAAAATGCATGTCCTCCCATCATGGGTTTCAATGGCATTTCATCTCTGCGAGTAGGAAATTGAGTTCTTTGGCACACATCACATCTCTTTACATAGGTGTGTGCATCGATGTGAAGAGTGGGCCACCATAATCCTGCAAAGAGGATGGCTTTGATTATCCTATCGGGTCCAAAATGACCTCCTGCAACACCTTGGTGTACAGTCTCTAGTACGCTCAAATAATCGCTTTCATGTACACACTGTCTTAGGTATCCATCTTGTCCTCGTTTGTATAGATTGTCGCCAATAAGTGAATAGGCTTGAGCTTCCTGCTCTAGACTTCGTTGTCGTGCTAAAGTCATTCCTTGAGGGAATGTTTTCGTCCTTAAGTATGTCACTAAAGGGTCACTCCATTCTGGTGTGAGAGACACGTGATATAATGTAGCATGTTCTACTGGTGGTCTTTCACAACAAACTGGGCATTCTTTACACAACTTGTAGACATCTGCTTCCATCAAAGGCCAATATACTCCTAATCTATGCAGAGTCTGCAATGTACGATGTTTTGAATGATGTTGCTTTAATGCACCTACATGTGCTGATTGCAACCAATTCGCATGTTCTGATTCGTCTACACAACAAGCAAGAATCTTTTGATTATCCTGTTTATATATACTTCCTGTTATGATTTGGTATCTTTGAGACTTGGTAATCTCTCCTTCTTTGATCCTTATCCTAGGATTCTTGGGTCCGTATGTGAGAATAGGGACTATCGGTTTAGCCCATTCTCGTGTTATCTCAAGGTTAAACAAATATGCATCAGGTAATTCATCCGCTATCCCTTGAGGAGCTTCTCCTGAGGTTAGTCTTGAAAGCTGGTCAGCTCTAAGATGTGTCTTTCCCTTCCTGACTACTACTTCAAAATCATACTCCATGAGTAATAGAAACCAACGTATTAATCGTCCCGTGTTACATGGTTTATTGACTAAGTACAATAAATCTTGATGATCTGGAAAGAATTTGAACTTGTTTGCCAACAAATAATGCCTGAATTTCTTTACCGCGTAGATCATTCCTAATCCTTCTCGTTCCGTTGTGGTGTAATTTCTTTCTGCTGCGTTCAACTGTCTGCTCGCATAAGCTATGGGAAGATCTATATTACCTTCGTTCGTGGGTTGTGCTAACACACATCCTATGGCATAGTTGGATGCATCCACATGTACATGGAATGGCTTACTCCAATCCGGGGTCGTCAATATAGGTGTTGAGCACAAACGTCGTTTAAGTTCATTGAATGAATTCTCACATTCATATGTCCATTCAAACTTGGTCAACAGAGAGTACAGAGGCTTAGCTATGATTGCATACATGTGTATGAATCGTTTGTAATAACCACAATGACCCATAAATGCATGTACCTCTTTTACGTTAGTTGGCCTAGGTAGATGTGCAATCACCTTCACTTTTTCTTCATCTGTCGAAATTCCATTCTTTGACACAATGTGTCCTAGAATTTTGCCTTGCCTGACCATGAAAATGCACTTTTCTGGGTTCAAACAAACCTGATATTCTCGACATTTGTCAAATACTTGTCTTAACTTTGGGATATGTGTCTGCCTTATATTCGAATGAGCACATAGTTCATCGACATAAACTTCCAAATTCTTTCGTAAGAATTCCTTAAAAACATGACACATGAGTCACTGGAAAGTAGCGGGTGCATTTGTCAAGCCAAATGGCATTACACGAAATGCAAATATGCCCCATTCTGTGGCAAAGGCCGTCTTGCGTTGATCTTCTGGAGCAATGGCTACTTGATTATAGCCTGAGAAACCATCAAGAAAGCTATAAACTTCCTTGCCCGCAACTCTTTCCAATAGATGTTCCGTGATAGGAAGAGGATAACTGTCTCTAATCGTGGCGGCATTAACTTTTTTAAGGTTAATACACACGCAATTTTCCATTTTTCTTGGGCACTACCACAATGAGGGATACCCATTCGGTATGCTCAATTTCGTAAATGAATCCTACTTCTATCAGTCGATCTATCTCCTCTTTAATCTTTGCAGCGTAGTTATCATTGTACGTGTATGGTTTTTGTTTCGTAGGTTTTGCATCTGGAGTCATAGGGATTCTATGAGAACATATGTCTGGATCTACTCCTTTCAAGTCTTTGTAACTCAAGGCGAACACATCTCTATATTCTCGTAGTAGGGCAACTAATTCTTCTTCTTCTTCAGTTGTCAAATCATGCCCTATATAGCTACATTTCTCTTCTTCTCCTTCTATGGCAACTATTATTTTTTTGGTTTTCTCTCGATTATCATATACTTCTCCAACATCAGCCTTTCTGTTAGGCATTCGTACCATGATTCATCTATCTTCTATCTCATATTTCTTGAAGTTCTTCGGTACCTCAAACAAAGATTCTTCTTCGTCTGACATGGTTTCTTTCTTCTTTCTTTTCTTTACTTCACTTTTTGCAGTCACTTGTGTGGTTAACCTCACCTCATTCATTATTTCTTCGTGTCTCTACGGGTGAGTTTCTACTTCGTAGAAGTATTCTTCCTCTGATGCAAAGGGCGGGTCCATAATAATTGACTCTAAATCAAAATCACTCGCGTCCTCGAATGCATCAGTACTAGGTTCACATTCTTCAATAATCGAATCACACATGATTGGCTCTATTGTGAAAACTGAGATGTTATAGCCATCCTCGTCGCAGTGGGGCATCCATTGTTCTTCATTGATGGCTACATCCATGGTCGCTAAGATTTCTGCCCAACCATGGGGTTCGAATTCTTTGTCTGGAAATACCACAGGTGCATAAGATGGGTCTTGAGGGTTCGTGGATGTTGTTCTGAACCTAAGGTCCTGGCTTCTAATCATTCTTCCTCTTACTTTGCTACTTTACACATCCATAAATGAGTGTCCTCGTGTAACCATGAGGGATCTGATTCCAATGAGTGTACCGATTCTGTTTCTACTTGTGTCTTATGGATGGTGTTCCATTGTATTGGGGGTATGTCTCGATGTGAATAGTCTTTAAGATTGACTTTAGTAGTCACTCCTAAATGTTGCAAATACAAAGAATTAGTTCCCCAATCTTTTACAATTTGCAACTGGTGCATGAATGGTCGTCCTAGAATCATCTCGTAAGCCTGATTTTTCACAAAATCACAAATGGCGAAAATATGCTCAAACTCCACACCACAAGTGGTGAGAGATATGCCTTCTAGTAAGCCTAAGGGTTTTTCTATATGTCCATCAGCCATTTGTAGCTTCATCTTGGTAGCTCTTAATGTTGGCTTACCCCAACGTTTCCATAAAGTGGTGGTAGCAATGGCTACTCTGGCTCCTGAATCTAAGATGTCTTTCGTGGTGTAGCCCTGATGGGTTATTGGAAGATAGGTATTACCTTGCTCTCCTTCACTTACATCTCCGATCTTTTCTACGGGTATCTCTGGTACCTTCTTATGTGATCCTATCTGAGAGGGAGTAGTAGCAAGCTCTAGGAATTGATTTGCTACATGTTTCCACAGTTCTGGTTTAATTTTCAACAACTCCTCTAGAGTGAGATTACATTGAACTTTGGTATTCTTGATCACTTCCGTGTTTCTAGGGATCATTGATTGTTCATTCCTCACTATTATCGTGGGTGCTCTCATACTAATAGACTTTGCTTCCCAAGGTCATGTGAACTGAGGTAATTCTTGTAAAGAATTAGATTCAAAACCTATGTGTTCACTCAGTTGTTCTTCCTCTACATCATCGTAAATAGAGGGAATGTCTTGGGGAAATTGCTCTTGCAAGTCGTCTATTTCTTGAATAGGAGGATGAGTTCCTTGTTCTTTTCTCCACTTCTCTTCTTGGATTTCTCTTAGAAATTCATGTGAATATTTATGTATGGAAGACAGGTTGTCTTCACCTTCCGTATTGGGAACTTGAGACAGGGATGGTGCATTCCTTTCCTGTGTCTCTGAGGTAATAGGGATCCTATGCCGATCCTTTTTCTCCCTTCTATCAATCAAGTATTCTAGCCTCTCCATCAGTCCTTGAAAGTGCAATTCTGCTTTAGCCATGTTATTCCAATTTAGATATCTAGAGGCTTCAAACATTGCTTGTGCTAATTCTACCATCTTCATGCAAAGCTTAGTTCTCTCAATTTCTAGATCAGCCCGAGGGTAGTTTTTATTCATTTCAGCTGTTTGAGGTCCTTCTTTTATTCTGGCTTGATACGCGCGAAACATCATGTCTAGGTTTTCCGATATGGGTTCCGCTAAAACTGATCCTGATTTTTGAGCTAGGTTTTCTTGATTCAATTCTTGTGAAGTCAATTCTAGGATTTTGGCTCTCGATTCCTTGAGACTTCCTTCCAACTCAGTTATCCTCTTACTCCACTTTCTCTTAATCCTTTCTCTGGAATCTTTCCAAGATTTCATCTTTTTACTACTAGATTCTCCAACTTTGCTAGTTCCGACTACTTTCTCAGTGTTAGGCTGTTGATTCTATAAGAGCACCTGGGCTCTCCTTATAGCTTGGATAGGCACGTATGTAGGGTTGGATCCATCTACGTTGTTTACAATACCTATCACATTGATCGGTGTCACTGTTGAAACATTCATGGGGTTCTTAGGACAATCTTTGATTATATGCTCTTTGCCGCATTCGGCACAAAAGCCTTGTATGTTATAATATTGTGATTGTCCTACTATCGGAGGATGTGGACAATCCTTTATGAAATGGTCTCCTTGGCACCTAAAGCATGGTCCTCTAGGGCCCTGTGGTCTTTGCTGTCTTAATTGGGGCCGTGGATTCGGATTGGTATACATCACATTAGCGTAATCGGGCTCCCAACTAGGTTCCAATGGTGGACTATCGTACTGATATGTCTCCACATGTTCTGGTGACTCCGTGTAATACGCGGGTGGACTATCTACATGAGTAGAGTCAAAACTGTTTGAGTTCAGGTCACTTTCGGTGATCAGGGGTGAAGAAGGCACTAAAGCCCTACTTAGGTTCTCTTCTGTAGCAGCATATTTAACTGAGACAACATTTGCTGGTGGGGGTGGCTGCTGAGCTAAGACAGGTTGAGATCTCTGTTGAGCCTGATAAGCATAGTTATGTGGAGGCCTATAGTAATGAGGCTGAGTATTGTATTGACCTTGATACCTACCTGGTTGCGAGTATGCTTGCGGGTAGTTCTGTCTTACCGCTTGTTTGTTATATGGGCAGTCTTGAGCTGTATGATTCGTGTACCATCTCTCAATTGTACAGTACTGGCCACTAGGGTTGGCTTGTGGTTGTGTTGCATTGGGACACACATTTGCCATATGATCACCACCACAGGTGTAACAACGCTTATTTGTTGTTACCCTAGGCATCTGTTTGCTAGAAACTCCTAGTTTCTGGGCCACTTTCTCTGCTAGATCTTCTATTGAGCTGGACAATTTTGAAGATGCTAGAGATGAACAATCTGAATCTTTATAGACCTTTGAGAGTTCCAACTCGTTTCCTAAGTTATCCTCCATGTCTATGCAAATTCTTACACATTGCTCTAGCGTTCTGGGTTCTTTCAAGTACACATAGGAGCGTAGTTTAGAGCTCAACAGGCCATCTAAAAACAATGACACTTGCTTGGCCTATGAGGGTAACTCTTGCATCGGACATCTCTCAACATATTGTCTAAACCTACGTCCTGCCAGCCTAACTGTTTCCTGAGGGATCTGTTTGAAACTATGAATCAATGAAGACGTATCATGTCTGATCCCACTTTTAGATAATTCAGTGATGAATGACTCTAAAAAGTGATGGATGTCTCTAAATTGCCTTTGTTGCAATGGTTGGAACCAAGTTAAAGCGGTATTCTTTAACGTTAGCCCAAAAGCATTATATTGCGTGAACATGTCTTCTACTTGCTCTGCTCTTAGAACTTGCTTAAATTCCGCAACATGGATATAGGGATCTCATGTCCCATCAAAGTAATTTTTCATGGATTTTACTAGATGAGTGGGTCTCAGTATTCTTGCGTGTTCACGTGGTCTAGGTAGAGGAAAATCATCTCTACCACCTGGTATTCTAGGTTCTCCTTGTCTATCCACTCTATCCGTGTTTATGGTGGTTCTATCTCTTCCTATGGGATGATTGAAACTAACTTCCGGTCTCTCTTTGTTTTTCTCTCTTTGAGTGCCATGGGCTGAGGATGTTCTTGCCCCTTGTTGGCTTGCGTTTACGTTTGTTCGAGGTGGAGGGAATACCAACTCTCCTCTCCATGTGTAGGTATTTCTTGCGTGGTGTGGTACCACAAAGACTCTTTCCAAATTTTCGTCCAGGTATACAACCTTTCCAGGTGTATTTGGGTCCTTCAATTCATAGATTGTGATGGAGCCTACCTCACTAGGTTGTTCCGTTCTATACCTCCAAAATGCTTTGTCAGTTTCTTTATTCACAAACAGTTCTATGCTCCTGTTGTCTTGAGGGATCCACTCTGGAATTAGTACTCTTGTCAGTACAGATTTCCCTCTAGGTGTTCTAGGTCCTTCTAATGGTTCTTTTCCTTGGGTTCTCGCTTCCATCTCTAATTGTATTATGCCAAACTCTTTTGTATTGTTTGGCTGAGTACTTAATATGTACATTGTTCCTTCCTTGTTTATGTACGCATCTCTCTCGAATTTCACCACTGGATGTTCCAATCCAATGGGTTGATCCGGGTTGTGCCTTTGCACCACCTGTCTTCGCAAACCATCCTCATAGATGTGAGCACCTAAGTGGTTGGTTTGGAGAAATTCTAACTGAGTCTTATAGGGTCCTTCAAGTTTTTCTAAATATGCTACATTTGACCCTCCTTCTGGTCTTTCCGTGCTAAATGCCATTTCCGATTCACTCGTGTCTGAGCTCTCGTTGGGGTAATTACTATTCAACTGTTGTGCCCGTGAACGTGCAGTAGTTCCTACACTTGCTTCTAATGATCTAAGGCTTCATCGGTCTGACTTACCTATGTGTTTGCCCGATCTAAGGTTCATTAATTTACTTCCTTGCACACTCAGTACACACTCAGATCGTCAATGGTTCTTTTTTCTTACTATCTTGATTCTTTCTAAGTGCCTCTAAGTTCTTGTCTGTCTTAACTGTATGCATCAGGAATTCGACTTTCCGTGGTACTTTTGACCTCCCATTCCATCAGAGTTAAGTTCTTTCCCTTAGGTTTTCGTGTCACACACCTTTACTTTAGTCTTGTACTTGATAAATTAAATCTCTTACACTTGGTGTGTTCCTATCGTCGTTAATCCACAAAGCTACCGTTTAGCCTAAGCTAATAATTGACTGAGGGGGTTGAGTAATCTTCCAACCTCAAGTCAGCTTTGTTGGTTGCCCTGATGCCCAAGAAGCCGCGCTTCCCAAGCCCTGCATTCTTCACTGCCTTGCCTTGTTTGCCCTTGATTGTCCTTGCTAGATCTGGAAAAATCCAATATTAGACCAATCCTCAATTGAATGATCAAGCACTTGAGTATATACACCCTTAAAGGTCCTTTCCCTTTTGCCCAAAATTTCAATGCCCCCTGGCTTTCTAGTCCAAACTATGTCAACCTCAATTGCTTATCAAAAAATCAATGTATTCTTTATGAAAAAAACGAGCTTTCTAACGAGCTATAAAGCTCAGAAAACAGACTTCGGATGAAAAAGATATGACCATTCAGGCTTTGGGGGGTGAAAACTGACCAACAGGTTTTTCTCCAAATATGAGCTAAGGGGTCTCCTATGAGCTTAATGATCCAAAAATTTTCAAAAAATAGCCCCAAAATTGGCCAAAAATTGAAACCCTAAAAATTGTGTTTGGGGTGAGCAATCGCAATGGTCTGAGATAATCGCGATGGTCTGGGACCGTCGCGATGGTCTAGGTGAACTGTCGCGATGGCGTGGCACAATCACGATGGTCCGATGGAGCGAACTGTCACGATGGCATAAATTTGAGTAGTCGCGATGGTCTGAAATGAATGATCGCGATGGTCCAAAAATGAACCGTTGCGATGGCCCGATCTGCGAACAATCGCGATGGCGTCAGTCAACGGTCAACGCGAACCGTCACGATGGTCCGAGTGAACCGTCGCGATGGTCACGGGCGCGATGGCATGAGCCAATCGCGATGGTCTGATTTTGAGTTGTCGCGATGGCGTACCTGGGACAGTCGCGATGGCGTGACTAGTGAGCAATCGCGATGGTCTAGCTTGCCACGTGGTAGCATCAGCATGATGGCATGAGCCAATCGCGATGGCGTGGGGTCGACGGGATCGTCGCGATGGTCAAGGACCGTCGCGATGGTTCAAGTGAACTGTCGCGATGGCGTGAGACCGTCGCGATGGCATGAGACCGTCACGATGGTCTGGCCGAGCCGTCACGATGGCGTGAGCCAATCGTGATGGTGTGACACAATCGCAATGGCATGAGCCAATCGCGATGGTCCACCAAAATGATGATTTTGCAAATGTGTTTGTGGATCCGTGCAAGCGCTAGTGTCGCCTACCTCTTGGTGAACTTGCATACCAAAAATGTCAAAGTTGGTAGACCATCGCAATGGTCTGACACACTCAGCAGATCTTTGACAGAAAGTGAAATTTTACCTTTTGTAAGCTTTCCTAATGCACTGGAGCACTGTACCTGCAAGAAAACTCAAAAACACAATAGCACATGCAAGCACAAAAGCTCTCTCTCTCTCGCATGCACAAATGAGGGGAAATGAGGAGAATGGGTGGATATGGTGAATTTTCTGATTTTTTTTTGAGTTGAAGATGATGATGCGGTGATGAAGATGGAGTGTGGGGGAGGTGAAAAACACTAAAAACTAACCTAAAAACAACAACAAAAACTGAAAATTTTACCTTCCAACGCCACTTCTTGCTATACTCTTACCATCACACATTTGTCCTAGACTCGATCCCCGGCAACGGCGCCAAATTTGGTGTTGTTGTAGCACAATGGTGAGGACCACGTTAAGAAGCTCCACCTACCTAATGTCAATCCGCGGAAGAGATAGGAGTGATATGAAGATCATGAATGTGAGATGAAGTGAGAGTGAAGGTGTTGGGAGTGATGATTGGATGCACTCAAGAACTGAGTTGGTGCTGCAAAACCTGCTTCACACCTGCCCTCCTTTGACTCCAGATATGCTTAGTACACTTGCTTAGCTTCCAAATGACACCAAAATATGCTATATGTACTTTGGAAATGAGTTGAGTAATGATTAGATCAAAACAGACTACTTGTGACTTCAAGAATCCTGAAAAACTTGCTATTTTGGTATTGACACCTGCTCAGTGTTATGCTTAGTGTGACCAGTGTAGTTACAATTAGCAAAATTCCTTCTAGTGATATTCTATTAGCTTAGTAAGCTCCCATTAGCAAGTGGAATGAAAGGAAATGATAAACCACACTCAGAGAAATCACTTTAGCAAAATAAGGTACACCCCCGACTTTTTAGGAGACTTACAGTCACAGACCAGTGATCACCTCGATTGAGATTTCTCTGTAATGGTTGATCCAATGGCCTTGAAATTTTGTAGTTGTATATTAGACTTTGAGCTGAATCCAATTCACTTTGAATCATCCAATTTGGTTCAGTAGATCTTGAGATATGCCTCTTGGAAATTGACAGACTTGAAGATGGTCACTCAGAGAAACCAGAGATTATGAATGTAATGCTATGTATTAATTCTATTGATTGTACATTCCCATTGGCATAGAATGTGATGCTCAATGGTACTCAAATGTGTAGGCTATGGTGTAGCACTCACACACTCAGAGATAGATGGATTAGCCTCGGGATATGAGCTGAAAAAAGAACAAGCTTACCCGCGACTTTTCTTCATAGCTTTTATAAGAGTTGATTGGTCATTTGAATTTGAAATTCAAATTGAAGTTCCCTAAAATCTCTCCACTAAACTTAGGGAGATATTCTCTCCATTACAACTTTCAAGTTTCCACGACTTTCTCAGGTAGGTGTGATTACATGAGTGGTTAAAGTCATATAGACTTTTACAAGAGATAAAAAGTAATAGTCCATAAGCATAGGTCCCTATGACTATTGCTTCATGTAGAGATATTCTTCAAAGGTTCCAAGCTTTATGTGAAGTCTTCAAGGTTGATATCCAAGCCAAGTGTTAAGGCTTGAATTACACCAACAGCTCCCCCTCAAGCCAAACACTTTGGCTCAAGTCTTCATCTCTAGTCTTCAATTATTTCCTGCAATCCAATCATGGATTTAAATCTGCATAGCTTGCTTCCATCCAATGCTTTAGTAAGCAAATCTGCACATTGCATATTAGTAGACACATATGACAATTGAATATCTTTGCTAAGTAATTTCTCCCTCACATAGTGGTAATGAACCTCTATGTGTTTTGTCCTAGCATGATAAATTGGATTAGCTGCAAGGTGAAGAGAACTTGTGTTATCACCAAATATGATTGGTGGTCTTGTGTATAGACCCAATTCTGAATATAAAAGCTTCAACCAGATAGCTTCTTGAGTGGCATTTGCTAGCCCTCTATACTCTGCCTCAGTAGATGACAAAGCTACTGTAGGTTGTTTCTTGGATGACCAAGAAATTGGTTTATCACCTGCAAAACATATGTACCCTGATGTGCTCCTCCTGTCATACTTACAACCTGCCCAATCTGCATCTGAATATACCTTAATATCAATGTCTGATGAATAGGGAAAGTACAAACCATGATTTTGTGTTCCCTTTAGGTACTTTACTATCTTCTTTGCTGCCTCTAAATGAGGTACTCTTGGTTTGTGCATAAATTGGCTAAGTACACTAACACCATAAGATATATCAATCCTGGTTAAGGTAGCATAATTTAGACTACCTACCAAACTCTGGTAACTTGTAATGTCTTGGAGTTCTTCACCTTCATGAGCACTGAGTTTATGGTTGACCTCCATAGGAGTGCTTGAGACTTTAGCATCCTGCAAATTAAACTTCTTGACCATGTCCTGAATATACTTCTTCTGAGTAATAAAGATACCTGAATTTGTATAGACCAATTCAAGTCCTAGGAAGTACTTCAATAAACCAAGATCATTAATCTTAAATTCCTTCATCATCTGTCCTTTGATGTGTCTAATTCCCTGAACATCATTTCCTGTAATAATGATGTCATCAACATAGACACACAAGTATATTACCTCTGAATTGTTCCTTTTGATAAACAATGAAGTATCTGCTTTACTCATTATAAATCCTTGGTCTAGGAGGTAGGTTGTCAACCTGTAATTCCATGCTCTAGGTGCCTGCTTCAATCCATACAGAGCCTTCTTCAATTTACAAACATGATTTACCTTCTTGGGATCTTCATAGCCAGGTGGTTGTGACATGTAGACTTCTTCAGATATCCATCCATTCAAGAATGCATTCTTCACATCCAATTGGTACATGTTCCAATTCTTGGATGCAGCTACACTCACCATAACTCTGATAGTTGGCATCTTGGCCACAGGAGAAAATGTCTCCTCATAATCAATGCCTTGGGTTTGTGCAAAACCCTTGGCTACCAACCTAGCTTTATACCTGTTTATTGTACCATCTGAATTCCTCTTGAGTTTGTAGATCCATCTGGATCCTATCACTTTCATAGATTCTTTCTTGGGTACCAAGTCCCAAGTATCACTCTCCTTGAGAGCTTCCATTTCTTCATCCATTGCTTCCTTCCATTCTGGTTTAGTGATTGCTTCTTCAAATGTACCTGGTTCTTCATTCAAGAGATCCTTTGCAAGATATACAGAATGCTTGGTTACAAGGGAAGTATCATACCCATACCTAATAGGCTTCTTACTTTCTCTCTGAGATCTCCTCCTAGCTTGAGTTGAGGATTCTGGTATATCCTCTAGCTTCTTCATCTTCATTTTCCCTTTGGATTTCCAAGCCTTGAACTCTTCAATGTTGATGGTGTCTTCATCATCTGAGCTTGTGTCTTCTTTCTGAATTGGTTCTTGCTTGATAAGCTTGGGGAAGTCTTCTTCCATGTCATAAGGTCGACTAACCTTCCTGCATTCATTTTCATACCATGAGTCATTCTCATCAAAGATGACATCTCTGCTTACCTTGAAGCCTTTGTTTGTTGGGTTGTAGAATCTGTATCCCTTTTGGTTCAAATCATAACCAATGAAGATACACTTTTCAGCTTTAGGATCTAGCTTTCCCCTTACCTGTGAGGGAATATGCACATATGCTACACATCCAAAGATTTTGCAATGATCCAGAGATGGTCTCTTACCATGCCAAGCCTCATAGGGTGTCATTCCATCAAGTGTCTTTGATGGCAACCTGTTAATTAAATATGTGGCAGTAGATGCACTCTCTGCCCATAGGTAATTTGGCAATTTCTTTTCATTTAGCATAGACCTAGCTGTCTCTACAATGAGTCTATTCCTTCTTTCAGCTACCCCATTTTGTTCAGGTGAGTACCTTGTAGTAATCTCCCTCTTGATGCCTCTTTCCTGCAAGAAATCTTCAAAGTCATTGGAGAAGTATTCTCCACCACCATCTGACCTTAGCTTCTTCAAATGTCTACCTGTTTGATTTTCAACTAGTGCAAGATACTTTTTGAAACAATTAAATACTTCATCTTTATGTTTCATGAAGTATAAGACAGTCCACCTGCTATAGTCATCAATGAAGGACACATAGTACCTTGATCCAGATATGGATGGCTCCTTGCTAGGTCCCCAAACATCTGTATGCACCAATTCCAGATAATCTTCATGCATAAAACCTTTCTTGGTATAGGGCAATCTGTGTGACTTACCAAATTGACAAGCCCCACACTTGTATATCATGTGTTGCTTGGATACATTAGGTATCCCAAGCACACATTGATCCCTACTCATTTGCTTTAAGGTCCTCTCTCCAATGTGACCTAATCTCTTGTGCCAAATCTCCAATTCTGATAGTGTTTGATCTTTATAGTTGTACAAAGCAATATTCTTAGTGTCTTCAAGTTCAAAGGTAAACAATCTACCTGATTTTTCTCCCTTGGCTATCCTTCTGAATCCATGTCTTGGATCCTCCACATATGCACCATGTTGTGTGAACCTGACCTGTAGACCTTTTTCCACAATCTGTCCTACACTCATCAGATTCTTGGTGATTGTTGGAACATACAATACTCTGCTCAATAAATTCTGATTACCATCACTGGTTTTGACATTACCTACTTTAACAACTGAATGTTTAGTGTCATCACTTGTCTGCACTTGATGCTTGCCTTTGGGTTCTTCCAAATCAGAAAGTAATGCAACATTTCCAGCTACATGATTAGAGCAACCTGAATCAATATAGAATAAATGATCATCATTGATACCTGACTTAGATGTCATATTGATGATCAATAGGGAGTCATCTTGCTCCTCTGCATAATTGTTGTAGTCTTTCCTATTTCTGTATCCACCTTGATAGTTGCCATTGTGATTGTAGTTGTTGGTATAATTATTGTTGTAGCCATGGTAGCCTTGAGATTGGTTGAATCTGCCTCTGCCTTGAGAGTATCCTCCTCTTTGGTGACCTCTTCCTCTTTGGTTCTTGTAGTTTTTGTAGCATTCATCTGTGGTATGGTTAGACAAGCCACAAATATTGCATGGAGATTGGTTGTAGGGTCTCCCCCTACCTGACTTACCTCCTCTGCCCCTACCTCTGGAAGATCTACCTCTCCCTGCATAGTTTGCTTGAGAGGTAGAGCCCTCTTCATCAACTTTTTTACTTTTGCCTTTATCTTTTACCTTCTTATCAGTATAAAGGGCAGAGGGGTTGTTACCTTTTGATTGCTCTCCATTCTTTGTGATCTTTGCTTCATGTGTAAAAAGTTGTCCAATCAAAGTTGTTAGATCAGGTGCTTGGATGTCCATGTATAAGTCCATTGCTGTGGTAAAGCTCTCCCACTTGTCATCTGCCTTTAGTCCATTGATTACTTGTCTGACAATTTGCTCTTCCTCAATCTCTTCTCCAACACTTGCAAGTTGGTCTGCAATGTCTTTGACCTTAGTGACAAAGTCTGAGGCTGGTTGCTTTGATTGCTTCCTAAGAGTTGTAAACTCAATCCATAGCTGATTCTTTCTGACCCTTGTGCTTGATGAAAAGTAAGTTGACAAGGTTTCCCAAGTCTCTTGGGAAGTTTTGCAATTCCTTATGTGTGGTAGAAGGAAATCAGAAATAGAGTTTAGAAGATATGACCTTGCCAAAGCATCTTTTGCACACCATTGATTGAGTCTCTCTTGCTCTTCCTTGGTGGGTAGGCCTCTAGCCTTGAATTAGGGCAATTCCTCATCTCCTGATATGAATCCAAACAAGCTCCTTCCTTGTAGATAGGTCTTCATCCTTAGAGACCAAGCTTGGTAGTTGTTCCTGTCTAATTTGTCAATGAAGGAAGGGAAACCATCACCCATGTTACCTTATATGCTCTGATACCACTGTTGGGAGTGATGATTGGATGCACTCAAGAACTGAGTTGGTGCTGCAAAACCTGCTTCACACCTGCCCTCCTTTGACTCCAGATATGCTTAGTACACTTGCTTAGCTTCCAAATGACACCAAAATATGCTATATGTACTTTGGAAATGAGTTGAGTAATGATTAGATCAAAACAGACTACTTGTGACTTCAAGAATCCTGAAAAACTTGCTATTTTGGTATTGACACCTGCTCAGTGTTATGCTCAGTGTGATCAGTGTAGTTACAATTAGCAAAATTCCTTCTAGGGATATTCTATTAGCTTAGTAAGCTCCCGTTAGCAAGTGGAATGAAAGGAAATGATAAACCACACTCAGAGAAATCACTTTAGCAAAATAAGGTACACCCCCGACTTTTTAGGAGACTTACAGTCACAGACCAGTGATCACCTCGATTGAGATTTCTCTGTAATGGTTGATCCAATGGCCTTGAAGTTTTGTAGTTGTATATTAGACTTTGAGCTGAATCCAATGCACTTTGAATCATCCAATTTGGTTCAGTAGATCTTGAGATATGCCTCTTGGAAATTGACAGACTTGAAGATGGTCACTCAGAGAAACCAGAGATTATGAATGTAATGCTATGTATTAATTCTATTGATTGTACATTCCCATTGGCATAGAATGTGATGCTCAATGGTACTCAGATGTGTAGGCTATGGTGTAGCACTCACACACTCAGAGATAGATGGATTAGCCTCGGGATATGAGCTGAAAAAAGAACAAGCTTACCCGCGACTTTTCTTCATAGCTTTTATAAGAGTTGATTGGTCATTTGAATTTGAAATTCAAATTGAAGTTCCCTAAAATCTCTCCACTAAACTTAGGGAGATATTCTCTCCATTACAACTTTCAAGTTTCCACGACTTTCTCAGGTAGGTGTGATTACATGAGTGGTTAAAGTCATATAGACTTTTACAAGAGATAAAAAGTAATAGTCCATAAGCATAGGTCCCTATGACTATTGCTTCATGTAGAGATATTCTTCAAAGGTTCCAAGCTTTATGTGAAGTCTTCAAGGTTGATATCCAAGCCAAGTGTTAAGGCTTGAATTACACCAACAGAAGGTGAGAAGCATAGAGATGCACACACACAACGAAGAGATAAGCAAGATACAATGGAAGGTGAGAAATCAACTCTATTACTCAAGAACACTCTTACAAGCTCAAAATAGCTCTAAGCTCTTCTCTACTCAAACAAGCTAACCTCAAAAATGATCTCTCTAGCTCTTTTTATAGATTCTAGACTAGTTTTGATCGGTTTCACATCTAGTGACCGGCATAGTTAAAAAATAGGTCCTAGATGCTATTTGAAAGGTTAAACGGTGTCTAAAAATAACCAAAATTGGTGTGCACGTCTACCTAAGCTCCTCAAGCTCGAGGACTCCTCGGCTTGCACAAAATGGAGCTACAATTTACTAAAAGGATTTTTCTATGTTACATATGTTACAAAAGTGATGAAAATCACTGTTGGAGGTTTTTGAAAAGTATTTTAAAACATAATTCTTTGAAAAATGATTCGACTGACTCCCTGCTATGTCTTTACATGCTTCCGCGTTTTCTATGCCTCTGACTACTGCCAACACCATCATTATGGAACATGGAAGCCTTAATAGACTTAGAAACTTTACTTTACTCGTTGAATATTGAATTCCCCTCCTTCAATGCCTTAACACATGAAGACCTTAACGGGAGTGTGAGGAGGTTTTTACTCCTATGCAAAACAAGGGAATTAATAAGAAGGCAAGATGCCTTTTTGATACTCTTCTCGACAACATAAGAAGGCTTGGAAGATAAGTGGTTTATCCAATTCCCCAAAAATGATTTAATGAATTGGGATCTAATGTAAGATATTTTCTAAAATCAGTTGCAATAGATAAAATGTTATTGAAGAATTAGAGTCTACGATTCTGTGTTTGGGAGACATTCCCCAAATTTTCCATGTTCTATCTAGGGAAAGAAAAGTGTCACATGCACATGTTGAACATAGTAGACAAATTTGGAGTGATAGCATACATTTGGAAAAGCTTTAGAACTTCCCTTTTCTTCATTTCCTCTAGGACAAGGGCCTTCTTATCAGATGTCACATGGGTACCAAACATCTTTAGAGCCTCTTGGACAAGCTTGTGTGTGAGATCAAATTTCTTTCATGGTTGATCTAGTAAGAGTGAAGGTAACACAAATGTTCTAGAAAAATCCCTATTGATTCTTGCTTTCAATGTAAGAACCAAAAAATAACAATGGTAAAAGTCAAGTTTGGGTAGGGGAGCCACAAAGTACTTGTCAAGTCATAATTTTTCCCATATGGGGCACAATTTGCCATAATTTTGCAAAGCTTCAAATTCTTGTGAGAAGAATAGCAAAAGACCATATCAATGGTCAAATTCTAGCTTTGATTCTCATATGTATTTGGCATTAGTCAGAGGTCGTCCTATTAAACCCTTGAACCAATGAAATTTGGTGTGAACATCATTGGTGGGATTGATAAGAGCATTGTCAATAGGTATTTCACCTTGAAAATCTATAAACTCTAAGTGGGGGGAGTAAAGGATACTCTTCTATGGAGGTTGCTTTATAGTCAATAGGCATGGAGCTAGTTCTAGTTGCCACCATTGTTTTGATTTTGTGATGCTTTTTACTCTACTAAGACAAGAAAAAATACATGTTAATATTCTAGGAGACACAAGATCCTAGTATGATGAGACCATAGTCCCTTTCCAATACAGATATGAATTCCTTTACTTAGCTCTTATTAGTGCAGTGTGCAATTGGGCTCAATACATGCCTATTTCCTAGATGCATACTTGGGAGAATGCATGATCTTGGCATGGTGCATCATCATCTATGACTGGGAATCAAGGTGGTTCGTCAACGGGAGTAGGTGGAGCACAAGCACGAGCAACAATGATGTTGGTCATCCCAACGTTGCGGATATGATCACTAACCTTCATGGAAGGTAAGTTTGATGCTACAAATTACACCTTGTGGAAGTTTAAAATCACTTCTATCCTTGACTCATATGAGCTTCTAGAGACTATTCTTGAGATTCATATTGGGCCCCAAGAAACACTTGATCCAAATAATCCTAGTCGAATGATTCCTCATGATGTTGATCTTCTATATGCTTGGAAATGTAGAAATGCAAATGCATTCTATGCTGTAGTTACAAGTACTACTAATAGTGTTCTGACTCTCATTCAGCATATTATGAAGGCTTGTGAAAGCATGGAACATATTGAGAAATTAAGATCAAATTTATAATTAGACACAAGTTTAGAACTTGGAGAATCAACTAGCAGCATAAAGGTTTGCTAATGGGGAAACTTTGTAGGTGTTTATCACGTCATCATCAAACCAAGATTTATTTTCATCAAAGACTCCATCCCTACTAACTACAAAACCTTTGTTAGAGGGATTATACAATCTATATCCTTTTATGTTTTTATCATATTCAATAAATTTACACTTCTCTGCTTTGGGATCCAATTTCCCTCTTATTTGAGATGGTATGTGAGCATCAGCTAGACATCCAAAGATTTTGCAATGCTCTAGACTTGGCCTTCTTCCATTCCATCCCTCATAGGGAATCGTAGCATCTAAAGACTTTGATGGAAGTCTATTTACAAGGTATGTGGCTATTGATACAGCCTCTACCCAAAGATAATTGGGTAGACCCTTTTCATTGAGCATGGATATGGCTACCTCAACTATTGTTATGTTTCTCCTTTCAACTACTCCATTGAGCTCAGGTGTGTATCTAGTTGTCACCTCTCTTTTGATGCCTCTTTCTTGTAAGAAAACATCGAATTTAGTTGAGAACTATTCTCCACCACATCTGATCGGAGCTTCTTGAGACGTCTACATGTTTGATTTTCTACAAGAGCAAGATAATTTTTGAAACAATTGAAGAATTCATCTTTATGCTTCATAAAGTATAGAATTTTCCATCTGCTACAATCATCAATAAAAGATACATAATATTTTGAACTTGAAATAGAGGGTTATTTGCTTGGACCCCACACATCTGTGTGGAAAAGGTCCAATAATTCTTGATGGATATAGCCTTTCCTACTAAAGGGTTGTCTACGAGCTCTACCAAATTGAGAAGCTCCACACTTGTATATCATATGTTGTTTTGTGATGTTGGGAAATCCAAGTACACTTTGATCCCTGCAAATTTTTTTCAAAGTTCTCTCACCAATATGAGCAAGCCTTTCATGCCATACCTCCAATTCATAGAGTGTTTGAGATCCATAGCTAAATAATGCTATGTTCTTGGTGTCCTCCACTTCAAAGGTGAAGAGTCTTCTTGTCTTTTCTCCCTTGGCAATTCTTCTAAATCCTTGCTTGGGTTCTTCCACATATGCTTCATGTCTTGTAAACCTAACCTACAATCCTTGCTTAGAATATTCATGTTGCCATCCAATGTCTTGACATTAGCTACTTTCTCCACTGAATGTCTTGTATCATTCACCTGTCTACACTTCATGTTTACTTTTAGGATCTTCTAAATTAGAGAGCAATGCTACATTTCCGGATACATGATTTGAGCACCTTAAGTCAATACAGAAAACATGATCATCATCCTTACCCTACTGCAATGATAAGTTCATGATGAGTAGTGAGTCTTCTTGACTTTGATCTTCACTGTAGTTCTTGTAGTCCTTTCTTCCTCTATATCCATTTTGATGATTATTATTGTTGAAGTAGTTGTTGTTGTATCCTCCATTGTACCTGCCTCTATTTGATCCAGAGCCATCTCTATTGAATCCTCTTCCTCTGGAATTCCTTGGGTTCTTATAACATTCCTCAATGGTATGATTAGAGCAACCACAAATGTTACAAGATTGAGATGCTTGGGGTCTCCCCCTACCTTGCTTTCCTCCTCTACCTCTTCCTCTGGCTTTTCCTTTACTTGTGAAGTTGGCTTGGAAAGAACTACCTTCATCTTCATTGTTTTTAGACTTTGGCTTATCCTTAGCTTTAGCCTTATCAGAAGATTGGTTACCTCTTGAGGATTCACCATTCTTGCTTATCCTTGCTTCATGTGTGAAGACTTGGCCCATAAGAGTGTTGAGGTCAGGCACTTGCATGTCCGTGTGTAGGTCCATGGCAATTTTGAAGGATTCCCACTTGTCATCAGCCTTGATCCCATTGAAAATTTGTCTTATGATTTTCTCTTCTTCAATTACCTCTCCAATGCTTCCTAACTGATCAGAGATCTCCTTCATTTTGGGGACATAATCACTCACACTTTGCTTGGGACTTTTCTTCAAGGTAATAAACTCCATCCATAGCTGGTTCTTTCTTGCTTAGGTATTTGAAGAGAAGAAGGAAGCAAGTGCTTTCCAAGATTCTCTTGAGGTCTTGCATCCTTTCACATGAGTTAAGCGAAAATTAGAGATTGAGTTTCAGATGTAGGACCTGGCTAATGCATCCTTTGAGCACCAAGTTGTAAGCCTTTCTTGCTCTTCATGTGATGGTTGTCCTTTGCTTCTCATTGTTGGCATGACTTCATCTTCATCTATGTATCCAAATATATTTCTCCCTTGAATTTAAGCCTACATCCTTAGAGACCAGGATGGGTAGTTGTTTCTGTCCAATTTGTCAATGGTGGAAGAAAATCCATCTCCCATATTGATTTATCTTTGCATTGATACCATTGTGAAGAAAGATGGGTGATACACTCCAAATATGTGCCTGGTGCTACAAAACCTAATCTACACATGCCAAGATAACTTCAGAGATGATAAGTAGACACCTTGTGCTTTCCAAGGATGCATATAAACCATCCTAGTGCTTTTGGAGTATCAATCTCAAATTGATTCATCAAAATAGACTAGTTAATACAAAACTGATGAAGCAAAAACTTGTTATTTTGAGATGAATTGCACTCTGGAAATTAACTCTGAGCTCACAACCTACTTAAAATTGAATAGATATCTTTTTCATGCTTTTAATTAGATATATAATGAATCCAAAGCAACAAATTTGATGAATTTTGATGAACCATACTGAGAGAAATCAATCTAGCAATGTACAAATATCATCCCGACATTTTAGGAGTTAGCTTGCCAATATACCTAGTCAGCTTCAAATGAATGTAGTTTACATAGTAACAAATTGGTATGATAAAAATAGACTTATCAAATTACCTATACCAATTTAAAGCTCATCAAAAGATCAAGCATACACAGAGAACTCACTCACTGAAGTTGACTGAAAATGAGAATCAAAACCTGTAGTAGCAGACAAGAACAACTTCAAAGTATAGCTTGAAAATCAGTCTGTATTGAACATATTGTACATGATATGAATGGATCTGAAGGTTGAGAAGGAGTAGTTCAATGTGTGCTTCACTTGTGGCTTGGTGCTTGATCAAAATCTCTCTAGAATGTAGCTCTAAGTGCTACTCAATCCGTGACTACACACATGTGTTTATACAGTGATATTTGAATTCAGATCTTGGAGGGATTGTACCTAAAAGTTCCCCTAAAGTTGAGAAATCATCTAACTAATCAATCACTCCTAACTCAGCCCGTAATTCGTGCCTAACATGGCCACGAGTTTCTTCGAATTTTTTTACTTTTCAAGGTAATAGCTTTTCAAGAGTTAGAAGAGCATGTTTCTATGTCTCTCTCATTGAGAGTGTGCATAAGTAATGCTTTACATTTATGAATGATAAAGCACTAGGCTTGGATGAAATACACCAACAATTTCTTGACCATAAGTATTGGAATTCATTGAACTTTGAGTTAGAATCATATGTATATACATACATTATCTGATTGCTTCTAAGGTTAAAATAAGATGTTACTTTCTTCGAAACTAAAAAGGTAACCTAAGAGAGAATCTTGTGGATGTACTGAATGCTAGATTCCACGAATCTATTTGAAGTCAAAACTCAAATGTAATTGCTAAAAGCATAGAAGTATATTATGCACATTTGTCAAACAATCACTTTTGAAAAAAACATACATATACACTATCTACTTGGTTGTAGGATATAATGTGACATATCACACAAATTGGAGCATGAACTTTTAATTTCTTGAAATGATATTGGATTGCTCTAACACCTCCATGTACTATAATTCACATACCAATACATATACTTCAAGTTTGATCATCCATTGTAGTCATTGTTCACTGCCATAGTACACTTCTTTGTGTCCATCAAATTCTCTTATTCATTGAAGTGTGTATATGGTCTCATTATCTTTTTTAGTGATTGGGGCATGAATCTAAAACTTCTTTAATTGTGCCTACAAGTTTTTGTGTTCATTAGAGTTGTGTGAATTGAAATATGAACTGATCTTTGTGACTGTGGTTGTGCACCATCATCTTCCTAAAATGTCGACATCACCCCCTTGACTTCTTATACATATTGGTCATAGTATATGGACTCTAAATTCATGAATTAACATGTCTTATATCACTCATCATGTGATTTAAAGATGTGTGAAAGGATGTGGATCAATTCCTAGTAGATTGTAAACTCTTATTGATTTTTTGAGTGCCTTCTTCCATAAATAGAAGGTTTTCTCTACATTTGTGCACTATTCACAAGTTACCTATTTTGAAATAAAATTTTGAGATCAATGATCCAATGTATTATAGGCATATTATTGCATATAGTGTAAGCTTAGGGGTTGTATTAGATATTTCAAATGAAATAATAGCTTCTCTCGATCAATTTTTGCCAGGATCATCTCGTCTTTGCAAACTACAATAACTCCTCGCAGTGGTATCAAATTTTACTCATACTCTTGACATTATGGGTGATGAACTCCCTTCTTCAATTGAAAAATTGCATCAACGAAACTACTCAGCATGGTCTCTAAGTATGGAGGCTTACTTGAAAGGCATAAATCTTTACGGATACATTTTTGGAGATGAGATAATCCCTATACTTAGAACCAAAGGAAACCAACTCAAGAGGAGCCAGAAAGGTTAGACACATTGTGTGCAAAGGATGGTTTGGAAAGTTCATACATTAAAAACTCTAGCTCTAATACTTTACTTTCTCATATTAGGGGTTGTAAAACATCATAAGGGACTTGGAATTCTTTGGAAGCATTCTTCTCTTCAAGCACCAAGACTAGGAAGAACCAACTATGGATGGAGTTATCAAGTCATTTCGAATATTATTTTCAAGTGATTGCATCAAAAAAAATGACTTACACTTCACAAGACTTGAAGAAACCTTCTATTTTTGGAAGTGATGGTCACAGAAAATGATCAAAGCCCACGAGCTTGTATGAATTGACTAGAGAGCTTTTGCACACATATAACTAAATTATATAGCTAATTAAAGAAATTTATTTGATGAGTTTTGTTGAACCATACAGAGAGAAATGAATATAACAAGTCTGGGGGGTAACCCTGACTGTTCACAAACAAGATGAAGTGCACACACTCAACTTAAAACATTCATATCTTAAGATCCAATGATTCAATGACAATGAAACTTGATAGATATGTACAAGACATTGTTAAGTAATAGATCCAAGTGAAAGTCTATCAATTCGGTACTCACACACAAAGAAATCAATAAGAGAATTTTACTATGTACCTCAAGGTACTATAGCCGCATATAGAGAATGACTAATCAAGGTTAATGACTCAAAATGTGTATGATGCATATGATGCATGGTAGATATGGAGGACTACTCTCACTTGTAGTGAGTACAATGTGGGCTCAAACTCTAAGTCCAAGGCTTTGAGAATAGCTCGAGATGTCCCATGACTTGAAGAAGATGTATTTATGCATAAATTTGAATTTGAATGAGATTGATTCTTCACCTAAAATTGATCCTAGATTTCTAGGATGATATAACTTTGATTCCAACTAACAAAAGTCGTGGATTTAGCTTCATATCATCATGAGATTCCATCTCCTTTTGGCCTTTTACAATTAATTGAGATAAGTTGAAGGATCAACCTTTGAGCTTTGACAAGTGTAAATTCTCGTGTGTTATGTGATGAAAGGTGAGACTAATCCAAGAAGTTTAGCAAATCTCTTAGGCTTGCTAATTGCACCAATAGATCCCCCTCAAGCCTAAAAAGCTTAAGTCTTAAATCCTTCAAAATCTCTTGCAATCAAATCATTGATTTGAACATGTTTAGCTTGATTCCATCCAATGCTTTTGTCATCATATCTGCACATTGTTGATGAGTTGATACATATGATAATTGAATCTCCTTGTTATCTTTTCCTTGACATAATGATAATGCACTTCTATTTGTTTAGTCTTGGCATGATAGATCGGTTAGTAGCTAGATGCAATGAATTGATATTATCCCCAAAGATAGGAGGAGTAAATGACTTAAGACCTAATTCAGAGTATATTGTCTTAATCCACATTACTTTCTGAGTAGCATTTGCAAGTCCTCTATATTCAGCCTCAGTTGATGCGACTTCAACAATTGATTCCTTCTTTGAAGACCAAGAAATCAACTTTGTACCTGCAAAGGTGAGGTATCCAGATGTGCTTCTTCTATTACCTTTAGATCATACCTGATGTGCATCAGAAAATAGCTTGTTGTCTATATTAGAGGTATAAGGATAATATAGACCTTCATTGATGGGTCCCTTTCGATATTTGAGGATTCTTTTGGATACTTCCATGTGTGTTTTCCTTGGAGTATGCATAAATTGACTCAAGACACTTACTCCATAACAAATGCCTACCTTGGTTAATGTAGCATAATTCAAATTACCAATTGGACTATGATAGCTAGTTACATCCTCAATTTGTAAATCTTCCATAGTACCTGAAACCTTGGAGTCCTCCAGTTGGAATTTGAAAAAAAAAATGAAGAGGGAAGGATCTACTTTTTTCACATTGAAGACCTTATCCTACAAGTAGGTAACAAGCCTATGATTCAAAGACCTAGGGGCTTGCTTCAAACCATGCAAAGCTTTTCTTAACCTGCATACATATTATGGACATGATGAATATGCAAAACTAGTAGGTTGATCCATGTATACCTCCTTAGATATCCATCCATTCAAAAAGTCATTTTAACCTCCATTAACAAACATAATTTGTCAGTCTCTTGCACTACATTTTGTTGGGATGTATACATGTGCATAGATTTTCTCTTGATGCCATTACTTTGGAGGAAATAAGAGAACTTGTGGAAGTACCTTTTATTATGCAATCATCAATGAATGCTACGAAATCTATATTACCTCCATTTGAAATCTCCTTTATTGACCCTCATACATCTACATGTATCAAGACTAGGGGTTAACAAATGCAATCATTAATTAAAGTTACAAAATATATGCTACATCCATTTGAAGTCTTCTTTGTTGGCCCCCATACATCTGTATGTATCAAGACTAGGATGTGATAGCTAATGTAATTGCTCTTCTTGAATTGCAACCTAGTTTTCTTTCCCAATTGGCAAGCCTCACATAGATGCCTCAAGCCTTGATTGTGAAAATTTGGAAAACCATTCAGTAACATCTTCTTTTCCTTCTCCTTTAATATATGTACATTGATATGTCCATACCCCTGGTACCATGGGTCCACCTCTGCTACCTATTCCTTCATAAATGTGAAGTAGAATCTATGATTGTAGTTGGGATTGACTTCCAAAGTAAAGTGTCTCCCTTCTTTTCTTCCTTCAACCATGATTTTGTACCCATTATTTAGGTTATCCACAAAGCATCCTTTCTCATTAGACTTTACTTGCGAATCTCTCTCAACCATTTCATCCATATCTATAATATTTTTTGCAATAGTGGGAACATGAAGAACATCCTTCAAACATTTCACTTTGGCATTGAAGATGGTGATATTCTTCATGTTCCTCTTCCGTTGCGCTTCCTGTTGCACCTACTATAGAGCAAATTTGTTGGGATGGCAGAGATGCTCAGGCACATGCATTGATAGCCTTGTTTGTGAAACGTGCCATTATTCCTCACATTCGTTCTTGTAGAACAGCTACGGATGCTTGGGATGCACTTACCACTTTATACCACGCAAGGAATGAGGCTCATGTTGCTTACCTCCGAAAACAGTTAGAGAGTGAGCACATGAATGAAGGAGATTCCATGGACAGTTTTCTGACAAAGATACAAGATTTGAGGGAACAATTGGTTTCTGCTGATGAAGTCTTGCCTGACAGTTCAATTGTGCAGACTATCATGAATGGTCTTCCCGATTCATATCAGAGTTTTGCTTCTACTCTTCATTTGATGATGGAAGGAAATCCAAATGCCTTAACATTTGAGAAGTTAGTCTCTCTTCTATTGCATTAAGATCAGTCTAGGCAAAACAGGTCCATTATGCATATTGCAAATCAAGCTTTCTTGGCTAGTTAGAAGGGTAAAGGTAAATGAAGCTCTTCTATTAGTAAGCAAAAATTTGCTAATTCTGCACAAAGGAAGAAGGAAGACAAAGAAGAGAAGAAAACAGAAAAGTAGAAATTGTTTTGCAAATAATCTAAAGGAGATGATCATGTAATAAAGATCTGTCCAAAACTGGCTACTAAAGAGGCAAGGAAGAGAGAGGGGGAATGGTTGTTGTAGAGGCCTCTACACCCACAACAAAGTCTGTTAAAATTGTGTAGAATGAAGGATGGGCATTTACCACTATTTGTAGTTATGACCCATCTTCTCATGAACACTCTATGTATGCAATAGACTCAAATGTTTGGTACTTTGATAGTGGGGTGACCAAACATATTACCTTGTAGCACAGTTTCTTCACTTCACTCAAGCATGCCCCTATAGGGAATACTCTCACATGCGCCAACAACTCCTCTTATCTTGTTACAGGAGTTGGTAAGATGGTAGTTCTTTTGCATTACCAGATGCTTTATGTGCCGGGGATTAAGAAGAATCTCTTATTAGTTTCACCTTTAGCCAAGATTGGCTTGGTTGTGAAATTTGTCGATGACAGATGTACAGTTCATGATCTGTCAAATGGCGATGTCGTTATTGCTTTTGGCATTTTATGTCGTGGGCTGTATAGGATCATAGACTATGAAAAATCTATGAACGATTTAGCATGTGCAGTACATGATTCTCAGGCTATGTCATATGCAAAGCTTTGGCATGCACGCTTTGTTCATCTAAATTTTGCCAGTTTTCTATGCCTGTAGAAATCTGAAATGGTGTCCTCTTTGCCCAAACTTGAGGCACCCCGTAAACATGTATGTGAAGGCTGTATTGTGGGAAAAAATCAGCGTTCCTCATTCCCAAAAGATGATTCAGTTCAAGCTACTCAAAAATTGGAGCTCGTTCACAGTGATGTTTGTGGTCCTATGCAAACACCCTCTTTTGGAAACTATCTTTACTTCGTGACTTTCAGTGATTATTTTTCCAGGCATGCATGGATATATCAATTGAAAGCAAAGTTCGAAGTGTTTATGTGCTTCAAACAGTTTTTGCTTTTGGCTGAAAATATGTCAGCATGTAAAATGGGCACCCTCCATTCTGATCGAGGGGGGAATATACGTCTTCTGACTTTAATGCATTTCTGGTTGAACATGAGATAAAACATCGGTGTACAGTGTCATATACACCTCAATATAATAGAGTTGCTAGATGGAAGAACAAGTCACTCATGGAGATGGCAAGTTGTATAGTCAAGAGTCAAGCTTTACCACATAGTTTCTAGCTTGAGGCTATCATGTGTGCAGCATATGTACTTAACAGGTGTCCCACTAACGCATTGCGGTCTATCACTCTATATGAGGCTTGGCATGGTTGCAAGCCATTTGTTGCTCAGCTGCATGTTTTTGGTTGTCTGGCACATGCATTAGTGCCCGAACAACAACGCAAGAAATTGGATGATAAAGAAGTGAAATGTATTTTTGTTGGGTATAGCTCTGAGAGCAAAGGCTATCATCTGTCTCATCCACAAACTAAATGCATTTTGGTTAGCATGATGTTTTTGTGGAAGATGCTACTGAGCCATTACTTTCATGTACTAAGGAGATATCAGCTAGCTCCAAAGACATGTATGACACTCTATTGCCTCTTTTTACAGGTGGACAATCTAGTGCTGGTCCTAATGAGGAAACTTCTCAACCTTTACAGGTTTCATGTGACGATGCAGATCATTTCGTTTTTTATGCAGATTTACATGATGCACTTGTTGATGAGAGAGCTGGTATTGAGGAGGCAAAAATTATGCCAAAATGGCTAGTGTAAATTTTGCATGATAGCAAATTAGATGCACCTCTCTCATATCATACTTGTTCATGCTATCATGGTGCTCTTTTGCATCAGATTGCTATGCTATCATTGCCTCTAGTCTTTGTGACGAGAATGATCTTGTTTCATTTGATGAAGCACAAAATTCTAAAAATTGGATGGTTGTTATGCAATCAGAATATGATGCTATCATGAAAAATGGTACATGGTCTTTATGTGAGTTTCCCCCTAGCAAGAAGTCTACTGGCACTAAGTGGGTATACAAGTTGAAGTGTAAGCCTGATGGAACAATTGACAAGTATAATGCTAGGCTTTTTGCAAAGGGTTATGCACAGGAAAGAGGCATTGATTTTGATGAGACCTTTGCACCTACATGCCAAATGACTATTGTTCATAGCATCTCTGCACTTACAGCTCATCATGGTTGGAATGTACATCAAGTAGACATTAAAACTACATTTTTGAATGGTGACTTGCATGAAGAAGTGTATGTTTTTCAGCCCCATGGTTTTCTGTAGAAAGGGCATGAAAACCAAGTGTGCAGGTTGAAAAAGGCATTATATGGTTTGAAATAAGCACCATGTGCTTGGTATGAAAAAATAAATGCCTACCTGATTGCATATGGTTTTGAGAATAGTCCAACTGAGAGCACCTTATATGTTAAGTATGCTGATGATGTGCTTATGATCATTGTTGTGTATGTTGATGGCATGCTGCTCACTGGTCCTCATGAGAATCATATTGTTGATTTTAAGGTTGATCCTACATGCATCATTTGAGATGTTTGATTTGGGACATCTGCATCATTATTTGGGCATTCAGTTTATGCAAGGGGATGGCGGAATAGCTTTGTGTCAAACAAAATATATTGACACATTATTGCAATGTTTTAGCCTTGAAGACTGTAAACCTATTGCCACTCCTATGGAAACAGGTTTATGATTGAGTCTTCATGATGTTGGAGATGCATTTGATGATGTTCTCTATCAGCACGTTGTTGGATGCTTGATTTACTTATGCATTACTTAGACAAATATTCAGTTTTTTGTCTCATATATGAGCATGTTTATGCATTGCCCAAGTGTCAAGCATTGGTAGGCGGTTAAGCGCATCTTTCACTACTTGAGTGTTACTTGGCTTCTTGGGTTGTTTTATCCCAAGGGGGGATCACTACCACAAGATTTACATGCTTTTTTTTACTCTAATTGGATTGGTTGCTATGACACTTTTGTGTCCACCAATGGTTTTTGCTTCATGCTTGGTATCTCATGCATATCTTGGTTGAGCAAGAAGAAGACTAATGTAGCCGCTTCTAGTTATGAGGCCGAGTATAGGGAAGCTTTCACAGCGACTGTTGAGTGTGTGTGGCTCAGACGCCTTCTAGCTGATTTGGTGTATGTCAGCCTTTTGCCACCACCATCTTCATGGCAGTCATAGTGCATTGGCAGTTGCAAGGAACCTTGTATTCCATGCTCGCACTAAGCACATTGAGATGCACTATCATCATGTCAAGGAGAGGTTCTCTGCTGGAGAGATCAGTTTGGCATATGTGCCCACACAGGAGAACATTGCAGACCTTTTCACAAAGGCTTTGCCTAGAGAGAAGTTTGAAGCTTTCTACAAAGATTTGGGCTTACTTTCTTTTGTGATTTGATTCCACATAGCTTGGCACTTCCTTATACATGAGTGTCAACTCCTTGTTCACTGTGTCACTCCCAAGGGGGATTTATTGATATATTTAGGTAGTGATGTGTGAACACATTAGGACTGTCGGGGCATTTTTTTTTCCTCTTAAGGAGGTTTTTTCACCGGCTTGTATATATGCCTATAGCCCTAATGGGATACTTATATTTGTACATTCTAGGAGTAAAATATTTGGTATTGTGTGTTGTGTTCCAAGCTTCGTCTTCTTCCTTGTGTTGTTTGCATGCTTTCATAGACCTCGAACTCCAACAATGTGGGCCATTGTATCAAGGTGAAATCCCATGGTATTCCGCATTTGGGGTTTATCTACATCTGGGAAGAGATGCACACCATTAAATCTGGAGAGAATCAGATGGTGGAGGAGCAAAGGCACCCTCACTCTGTGATCCTTCAAATCTCTACCCTAATATGCTTATTAAATCTAATGGCCAACATTGAAAGTGCCTTTTTCCTTCAAAAATACATCTCTACCTTTCGATTTGAGGGCCAATCCAATGGTCGTAAACCAAAGGCACCTTTTTTGGGCTATCTTTCATATGAAGCATTGAATCCCTTTCTAATCCAAGTGCCCAAATGTAAGAATGCCTTGACTTTTGCCATTCAATCTCATCCTTTTAATTTTTGAGCCAATCCAAGGGTTATAATTCATTTTCAAGGCTTCCAAAACCACTGAAGTAAGCTCGAGGGAGCAAAGGTTCTAGCATGAGTCTTCGAGGTTATTCCATCTCCTCAGAGTGTCCATATAAGAAGTGTTTGGACCTTAGAGAAGACTCTACATGTGCGAAGGGCAAGGGCTCTTTAAGGTTGGGAGGATATTGCCAGGTAACTAATTAGGATATTTCATTTGGTATCAAAGCCTGAGTGAGAGGGGGGAAGTTATTGAGAAGGAGACACCTCATCATCCTCTTGAAGGAAATAGAAAGATTTTCATGGGGGAGCTCAGGCGTGTTGGAAGGTTGAGAAGAGCTTGATTCGATCGATTTTGATCTTGGCATTGGTTGATAGCTTTGGGGGGCCTACAGAGGGGAATTTTGGAGCAAAAAGTCAGGTTTTCTAGCAACAAGGCATGGTGCACATGATAGGGTAAGCAAAGGTAAGCTATGTTTTCATTCACACACTTTAGAAGAAACTGAGATGATGCCTACAATGGCCACCACCATCGAGAGTATTGTCACCCACCCATACACGGATGAGATGAGGCAGTCTCTCTCTCTCTCTCTCTCTCTCTCTCTCTCTCTCTCTCTCTCTCTCTCTCTCTCTCTCTCTCTCTCTCTCTCTCTCTCTCTCGTTGTGGAGGATATAAGCAATTCGTGTGCCTCCTATAGGCTCTCCAAAGCCTATCAAAATGGAGATATGGGATTAGTTGCATGCGCATAGCCTCTTCAAGAAGGTGCCATGGAGAGGGGAGAGAGAGAGAGAGAGAGAGAGAGAAGAAGAGCATGTCCTCTAAGTTGACCCCTTGACATACCTACCTAGGTCCACTAAATTGGTCATATCTTAGGCTACAGATATCCAAATCAAGAAATATAAAATCAATATGAATACCTTTACTTCAGTTTCTAATGATAGGTTGTTCACTAGGTTTTAGTTATATATGACCATCTATTTAGGGCTTGAAAGTTGATTGAATGGGATTTCAAGAAATCCTTGAGGCTTGAATTGCTTCATTCTCTACCCATAGATGCTTATGGGAGATTTTTTAATCTCATAGGAGATAATTTTCCTTACAATTCTCATAAATTGACATCTAAAACTCTCATAGGAAATGAATTAGAAGAAAAGGGAAAAGATTTTATTGTTTACTAGTCTATTACAATATATTAGATTTTGAATTCTTTCCTTTATTTCTTTTATTGGAAGGATTTCTTTATAGATTAAAGAAATAAATGTTTTATGCATTTATTTGCACATGAAAATTCAATGATGCATTCATTAATAGTTTCTCTTCAAAGATATATTTATAAAGGTTTGATATAGATATAGCTTGATGAATAGTTGATTATAAGAGGATGGATTAATATATGCACTAATAACCAAAACATATTCAAAATGATTGTTTCATTGAGTGAATCATCTAGTTTCTTTTATGTGTGATTTGACATTAGTGGAAGCAATGCATGATTTTATTTTATTTTTTTAACATCCTCTTGACTGATGCTTTATTGCAAAGGATGCTTTGATTACTATTGAATTCATATATTCATGCATACTATTCCATCATAATGTTTTAATTATGGGCAAAAATTAGTTCAAATGCATAAGAAAAATCATTAAAGTATATTAAACTTATTTTTTCCAAAATGAAATGGTACTCTTGCATCTTGTTATAACTATAACTCCATGTAGGAAAAGTCATTTCTTATGAGATTTTGTATGCTAGTAGATGCTTAAGTTCTTAACATACTCACCAATTTTCGTGGTCATTTGAAGCTGTTGTTATAGGTCAAAAGGTCCCTAAGTTTCAAACATGTTGCAATAAAAGTTATCCTCTAAAAGGTATACAAGTGTCACTTTGTAGGGCCATAACTCCTCATGGGAGTGTCCATTTGCTGAGTTTTGTCTTGGGCCTATGTATTGTAGTTTGTGCCCTCCATAGCCTATGTATTGACATTTTTGCTCTCCAAATTTCATGAAAACTTGAATCTTTTGTAAACAAAAATTTACAAATCTCTCTGGTCATTGTGCCACAAATTCTCTATGGCAAATTGTTGCAGGTGTGCAAAAACTTGCGCTTTTCTCTTCATTGCATTATCCAAGTGACATGAATTTTTTATATGTTATAGAAACTAGTGTTGTCATGCACATATATAAATTTCATATGATTTCGATGTTTCTTAGAGGTTACAATCCCTATTTTTGCTTTTTTGCCCCTTTGGCGAGGACTCACTAGAGAAGTGTACAGAGATCTGGTGATTATGCCATTGCTCCTCATTCGAATGTCCAATTAAGATGAGTTCTTTTGGAAATGTTTGTTCGCTAATGCGTCTTGATGCTCACCAAATTGGAAGTCATTTGAAGTTCATTTGGGGAGTCTATGGATCCAATCTTTTCTCTGATCTAGTCTCTGAATCAAGAAAAGCGTGTAGGAGTTGCATTCACTATTTTGTATGTTTCTCTCATATGGAGTATGATTTTGAAATACACTTTGTATCCTAATAGTTGCTTAGGTAAACTTTTAAATGAGCCACATTTCGTTGAATTTAGGGTTCATTTGGGTAATCTATTGAGTGGTTCCTAGAAAGTATGGATCATTCTGGAGATCTTCTGCACATAGGTATACGCTTGCAAAGTTTTGACCATAAATTCATGGTCATAGCTCGAATTGTGTTGATTTCACTCAAAGGTTAAGGATAACTTCCAACGCTATTTGGATACTAAAGATAATTAATTCTCGAGTTTGCTAGGTATATCTAATCCTCTTTTTTTCTTGCAAGTAATACACTTAATGATATGAAAAAATATTGGGAGACATCAAAGACTTTAAGCTGTAAATGTTATGTATGTATGTATGTATGTATGTATGTATGTATGTATGTATGTATGTATGTATGTATGTATGTATGTATCTATGTATGTATGAATGATATATATATATATATATATATATATATATATATATATATATATATATATATATATATATATATATATATATATATATATATATGTATATATATATATATATGTGTGTGTGTGTGTGTGTGTGTGTGTGTATATATATATATATATATATATATATATATATATATATATATATATATATATATATATATATATATATATATATATATATATATATATATATATATATATATATATATATATATATATATGTATGTGTGTGTGTGTATGTGTGTGTGTGTGTGTGTGTGTTGAAAATTATTGTACTTGTGCAAGCTCCAATTGTGAGGCTTGACACATATTCACCTCTCATTAATTACCTCTTCACCATTTATGCATTTGTTGTAAGCTCAAAAGAAAGCTAGGCCCTAAAATTATAGAGTGCACTCATAACCTTAAAGTAGAGTGTTGAATTAGAAAGGACAAATGTATTTATAGCTTGGATAAAAGCCTAAATATGAATAGAGAGATGTAGAACTCAAAAAAATTGTGATCTTATCCATATAGAGTAAATTGGATCACAAAAATTCACCCAATAGAAAGGTCAAGAGGTGAGAGAAGATGCAAGGGTAGGTGAAAAGTCCCATGCACATATCTCTATATATAGACATGATTTGAACATGAAAATTCGTGGAGATGACATGGAGATGTTGTAGAAGCATATGTTGGTCATTCTCTCACCAATGCATATCAGAAGGATGCTCATTTGTAAGCTACAAGGCACATAGGTATTCCAACCGCATACCTTTTCTGTAGACAGCCACCTTGTAAAGGTGACATCTCTCTATGTACTTATCCATTTATGCATATGACATCTTGTTGTAAATCTTATCTCTCGTAATCTTTGTATCGCAAATATCTCTATTATAAGATTCTCCATAATTGACAAAGAACATTTCTTGTGAACTTCAATGTTTTGCTTACATGAGATGACAGGTATTCTATCTTTGTACAGTTAGTTGCATGATCATATGAACTCCAAATGGAGTGTTCTTAAGCTTGTTAGAAATCTACAAGAGTCTACTGTATGTGGATCAATTTTGAGACCCATTGAATATCTAAATTGTGACTGAATCAGGTTTTAGTAAGCATGTGTCTTATAGGACAGATTCTAAAAGAGGTTCTCTAACTTCCACTACGTGTGTTGGGGTCAAATTTATCCACATTTTGGTATTAGAGCTTTGGTTGCAGAGATGGATGCACAAAGAGATCTTGAAGAAGATGTAGAGATGACAAAGGAAAGCATGGAGCTATGAGCCCATGGAGTGTGCAACACTCATAAGCTATGGAGATAAAGCTTTTGTATGTAAGAAAAATTTGTTGTTTTATGTTATTGTCCTACTCTCTCTACATATTTTGATCATTTTATCTTGCTATAATTGATGCTAGTCAATTGAATGAAGTTTTATGAGCAGCCTATACAAGGAGATGAAGATTCAAGCAAAGAATCTTAGGTGAGCAACTACATATAGTTGCATATGAGCATTGTATGCATGCTCTTGATGTTGCTCTCAATTGAATGAAGTGCAATATGCTATTATGTAAATAGTTGAAGGTTGAATCTTATATGTAAGCTTGTGGATAGTATTATATGCTTTGCATTGGATATGCTTATGTATGCATGCTTGTGAAAGTTATGCTCAAATTGTATGACAATTGTGGATAGCCATGCTTAGGCTGAATATAATTTCATTTTTGAGTTCATGAATGATTTCTAATATCATGCAAGAATGTATGCACATGTGGTCAAGGAGGCTATATGCACATGCTTGATGATGTCTGGATGAGTAATAGGCTATTTTATAAAGCCTATACAAGATGAAAATTATAGGTCTGCATAGCCATATGAATTGGCATAAAGTGAACTGAATATATGCTCAAATTATTGGTGCTTTGTATACATGCTTATATGAATTTTTTAGCATGATATTTATGCTTTAAAGTTTGGTCATGTTCAGCCATAGATGAGCTGAAAGTACATGTATTTGGATGCAATGAAGATTGATAAGATGCAAGGCTGCTACGTATGAAATTTGTGGATGTATCTTCTTGTGGATAAAACCCATCAAGGTAAAGTTTTAAAACAAAATAAAACCCATCGAGGTAAAGTTTTAAAACAAAATATATGTGTGGTCATGATATGATAACTAAAACTTATTGATTATTGAGTTTAGATACATCAAGTGAATGCAATGCTCCTATTTGGACAAGACAAAAAAAGGTGGACAAAGATTGGAGCCAAACTAGTGAAGGAAGTAGCCCAAGCTACACATTTGTCAAACACTTGAATTTTGAAGGCTTGAAGATTGGAACCCAAGTTGAAGGTTGCCAAGGCAATGTTGCCTAGGTGAAGACTCTTGAAGAGTGCAAGGAGTAGAAGACTCCAAAGAAGGGCTACCATAAAGTGTTGAAGACTCAGCGAGGACTTGAAGACATTCCCCAACTTTGCAAGGAGCAACAAGTGAGAAGGAGGAGTCACTCATGATAAGTGAGAAGGAGGATTCACTCATGATAAGTGAGAAGGAGGAGTCACTCATGATAAGTGTGTAATGAAGAAGGTCAAAGAATTTCATTTGCAAAGCAAAGGGCTGAAAAAAGTTCCACATTATGTGGTGGTAAGTTCCAAGTATAGAGCATGTGAAGGTCTAGTGAAAGGTTGGCTAGTAAGACCACAAAAAAGAGTTGAAAGCCTATATGAAGAGGCGAGTAAGACCATCCCAAGATCCATCCAAAGAGGAATGGCAAGCCTTGTTAGGTGCAAGGGGCACCATTGTTCACATTGAAGATTTCTTGTGTTAAATTGTAGGTGATGAAGAAAGCTTGGAAGATATGGAAGCTATGAATGCTTCACATGAAGAGGAACTCATGAAAGAGTTCATATATGATCAACCCATTGTTGATTTTGCAGGTACATAATCAGCCATGAAGAATGGAATAAAGAGTATGAAGCAAGGGGGAGTTAGTTTGCAAGGATTAGAAGATCCAAGAAGAATCCAATGAAGACAAAGTGTAGCTAACACAAATTTCAAATTTGGAAGTAAAGTAGGTACTCTCAAAGAAAGAGTAAGAGCAACCATAAAGCACTAGGACAAGCCACCACTATGGAAGGAGTTCTTAAAAGGCAAGGAGCAGTCATGAAGAATGGAATAAAGAGTATGAAGCAAGAGGGAGTTAGCTTGCAAGGATTAGAAGATCCAAGAAGAATCCAATGAAGACAAAGTGTAGCAAACACAAATTTCAGATTTGGAAGCAAAGTAGGTACTCTCAAAGAAAGGGTAAGAGCAGCCATAAAGCACTAGGAGGAGTCACCACTATGGAAGGAGTGCTTAGAAGGCAAGGAGCATCCATTACAAAGGAAGGCATGAAAAAAATTTAGAAGAAAGCATGACAACCAGGATGACATCAAAAGGAGATGCAAAGATTGCACCCATAAACAAAGTTGAAGATGATCCAAGACAAAGGAGGATCAAAGCAAAGCATGCAAGTCTAGAAGACATGAAGCCATACAGAGAGAGAAAGTTCCAAAGAGAGGAAAACGAAGAGAAAGAGAGTGAAGCAACGAAGATAATTACAACCAAGGTGATCTCATTTCATTCTATGAGTTTGTATGGAGCATGTTTCTTGATAAAGATTGAAGAAGAGCTTTTGCAAAGAGCCAAAGAAGCAAAGCTAAAGCTGGAAGGAAGCCAAAGAAGCTTCAAAGCAAAGAAGGAAGATCACCAACCAATCAAAGGAAGAGATATGAGGGCAAAATAAGCAAAAGGCGAAGAGGACAATAATTGGAGAGTAGCACGGACTCTTAATTGTAGCTTGAGGGGGAGTGTTGAAAATTATTGTCCTTGTGCAAGTTCCAATTGTGAGGCTTGATACATACTCACCTCTCATTAATTACCTCTTTATAATTTATGCATTTTTTGTAAGGTCAAAAGGAAACTAGGCCCTAGAGAGTACACTCATAACCTTAAAGAAGAGTGTTGAATTAAAAAGGGCACATGTATTTATGGCTTGGATAAAGGCCCAAATATGAATAGATAGATGTAATACTCAAAAAACTCGTTACCTTATCCATATGAAGTAAGTTGGAGCATTAAAAATCACCCAAGGCAATGGAAGGATGAAGGACATCAAGTGAAAGGTCAAGAGGTGAGAGAAGATGCAAAGGTAGGTGAAAGGTCCCATGCACATATCTCTATATATAGACGTGATTTAAACATGAACATTCATGGAGATGGTGTAGAAGCATATGATGCTCATTCTCTGACCAATGGATATCAGAAGGATGCTCATTTGTAAGTTACAAGGCACATAGGTATTCCAGCCACATACTTTTCTTGTACATAGCCACCTTATGAAAGTTATCTCTCTCTATGTACTTATCCATTTAATGCATATGATATCTTGCTGGAAAGCTTATCTCTCATAATCTTTGTATCTCAAATATCTCTGTCATATGATTCTCCAATCGAGAAACAAAACATTTCTTGTGAACCTCAATTTTCTGCTTAACCTAAGATGGCAAGTAGTCTATTTTTCTATAGTTACTTGCCTAGTCATATGAACTCCAAATGGAGTGTTCTTTAGCTTGTGTAAAGATACAAGATTCTACTATATGTGGACCAATTTTCAGAGCCATTGAGTATCTGAGTTGTAACTGAATCACGTTTTAGTAAGCATGTCTTACAGGGCAGATTCTAGAAGACATTCTCTAACTTCTGCTACGTGTGTTGGACTCTCTCTCCCCCTCCCTCCCTCCCTCCCTCCCCCTCCCCCCCCCCCCCTCCCTCTCCTCTCTCTCTCTCTCTCTCTCTCTCTCTCTCTCTCTCTCTCTCTCTCTCTCTCTCTCTCTCTCTCTCTCTCTCTCTCTCTCTCTCTCTCTCTCTCTCTCTCTCTCTCTCTCTCTCTCTCTCTCTCTCTCTCTCTCTCTCTCTCTCTCTCTCTCTCTCTATCTATCTATCTATCTATCTATCTATCTATCTATCTCTTTGTGTGTGTATGTATGTATGTATGTATGTATGTATGTATGTATGTATGTATGTATGTATGTATGTATGTATGTATGTATGTATGTATGTATGTATGTATGTATGTATGTATGTATGTTTCTATGTATGTATGTATATCTATCTATCTATCTATCTATCTATCTATCTATCTATCTATCTCTTTGTGTGTGTATGTATGTATGTATGTATGTATGTATGTATGTATGTATGTATGTATGTATGTATGTATGTATGTATGTATGTATGTATGTATGTATGTATGTATGTATGTATGTATGTATGTATGTATGTATGTATGTATGTATGTATGTATGTATGTATGTATGTATATATATATATATATATATATATATATGTACGTACGTATGTATGTATGCATGTATGTATGTATGTATGTATGTATGTATGTATGTATGTATGTATGTATGTATGTATGTATGTTTCTATGTATGTATGTATGTATATATCTATGTATGTATGTATGCATGCATGCATGCATGAATGTATGTATGTATGTATGTATGTATGTATGTATGTATGTATGTATGTATGTATGTATGTATGTATGTATGTATGTATGTATGTATGTATGTATGTATGTATGTATGAATGTATGTATGTGTGTGTACGTATGTATGTATGTATGTATGTATGTATGTATGTATGTATGTATGTATGTTGTTGTGTGTGTGTGTGTGTATATATATATATAAATAATATATATATATATATATATATATATATATATATATATATATATATTATATATATATACACACACACACAGAGATACATATATATGTATATGTCATGTCTATATATATATGTAAAGGTATATCTATATATATATATATACATATATATATAATATATGTGTATAT
Source organism: Ceratopteris richardii (assembly GCA_020310875.1). Classification (NCBI taxonomy): domain Eukaryota; kingdom Viridiplantae; phylum Streptophyta; class Polypodiopsida; order Polypodiales; family Pteridaceae; genus Ceratopteris; species Ceratopteris richardii. The sequence goes on along the minus strand of CM035416.1, from coordinate 194,894,942 downwards.
ATCTATATATATATATATATATATATATATATATATATATATATATATATATATATATATATATATATAGTATATATATATATATATTATATATATATGTTGTTAAGAATGTATATCTATGTATATGTAATGTGTGTGTGTATGTGTGGGTGTGTGTGATTATAGATATATAGTATGATTATATAATATATATCTATAGTAGATATATATCTATATTATTATATATATTATATATTAATTATAAGTATATTATATAAAAATTAGTATATATATACTATATATATATCTATATAGTAATATATATATATATATATTATAGTTATTTATTTATTTATTTATTTTATATATAGATATATTATATATATATATAGATATATATAATAGAGTATTATGTATTTATATTTATTTATATATATATTATTAATATAGATATATATATGTAATTATATATATATATATATATATCATATATATATATATATA
>CM035416.1:194778044-194868044 GCA_020310875.1 Ceratopteris richardii | reverse complement strand
CATGAAAGTTTGCATTGCCAGTTCTCCATGATTGGCCAGGATGATCAAACCAAGTGAAACATGGCCAGGATGGTCAAACCAGCGAATGATTAATATTTGCCACCTGTTTACAAAACATACAACCTTGACAAAGATTTAATAGCCTGTTATTCATAACGCACTTGCCCAAGTTTAAGATTCATTTCCAGCCCTGCTTTTAAGAGTTAGGTAGACTGGCTGTTAAAAGTCTTCATTCACACTCATAATTATTTAAGCCTCTAAAACAAACTGCACATCTAGAACTTCAAATACCCTCATATAAAAAGTGAACCAAAACAAAGCACTCAATGTTCTGGCAAATAATATACCACAGAGTGGACCTCTACTTCCTATCATTTCAAAATGTTGTAATACTCTTTATATTGGGAGGATTGGCCATTGACACATTGCATATAGCATCATCTGTAGAAATTTGTACCTTACTGGTAGCTAGATTATGATAAACCTCAGAATATGACAGGAGACGTACATCATTGTTGTACTCAATATCACGGAAACTTGTTTCTAGGACAACCTAAGGTCACAGACCAATATGTACTGATATAGTAAGAGATGAGGGTAATGGATGCAGTAATAGTTGCTCAAAAATGCAGGATTCAATGAAGTTATACTAGTAACTAGAGAGTTCTCAATGTTTCTCCAACCTGATTTTACAATTCACTAGATAAGATTCAAAGACAATGTTCCACTATGCATGAAGATTCAATATGCATTACACATCATGATGCTGGCCATATGTCATAACAGTGAGAGATACTTTGGATTATAATCATATTATATTATCTCATCAAACTATTTATGGCTGGGTACACACTTACAGGTAGAACATGTGCATATGGCAATGTTTTCCACAGAACAGGACACAGTTATGATAGTTCCACCATCATTCTGTTCACAAATAAGGCTAGAACTTTTTCATTCATGAAAAAAGCACAATTGAGGCTATACTGTTTTCATGGATGAAACAAGAATAAAAAAATAATAAGCTGAGAGGTTTGTTGATATATATAGAGGTTTGTTGATTTATGTTGATGATGCTACTAGATGGATCATTATCTATGTGATCAAAGATAAGTCAGAAGTGTTTAATACATTCAGCCTATAACCCTAACGGGTTACCTATCTTTGTATATTCTAGTGGTACTACATTCAGTATTGTGTGCTCTGCTCCAAGCTTCTTCTTCTTCCTTGTGTTGTTCGCATGCATCAGCAGACCTCAAACTCCAACAATTGGTATCAGAGCATGTGGCTGCTTCATCTAGCTCCAAGCTTCTTCTTCTTCCTTGTGTTGTTCGCATGCATCAGCAGACCTCAAACTCCAACAATTGGTATTAGAGCATGTGGCTGCTTCATCTAGGGAGTCATCGACACACACAGCTGATCGCAATCTCAGAATCGCACGAAAATCGAGATCTGAGCTCGTTTCGGCCTCCAAACGCATTATCGAAGCACTTGGAAATTTCTTCTTTTCGTGCCAAACATATATACAAGTTTCGGTTCGTCAGTATAAGCATCTCGAAGTCTTCTACAGGTCTAGCAAAACTCGGCAGGGTACTTCTGTTCAACTTTTTGAGATACAATCATTTCTGCATAAAGGTATTTTAGTCAGTGACCATGGCTGATAGCAATGATGTATTCCGTATGTTGGCTATTTAGGATAAGTTGGACAGTACCAATAACCCATTATGGGCTTATATGATGCATCATGTATTGGTTGCAAACGGAATTTGGAATATTGTGGAGTATGTTGAAAAACGTCCTTACACCTGCAAACACAGTCGTTAAAGGTGATGCAGACGGTGTTGAAGATTGCGATATTCTTCATGTTCCTATTCGTGTTGCGGTTCTTGCTCCACCTACTCGAGCGAATTCATTTGGATGGCAAAAATGTTGAGGCACATGCATTGATAGCCTTGTCTATCAAACGTGCCATTATTTTTCACATTCGCTCTTGCAAAATAACTAAGGATGCTTTAGATACACTTACCACTTTATACCACGCAAGGAATAAGGCTCGTGTCGCTTACCCCTGAAAAGAGTTGGAGAGTGAGCACATGAAAGAGATTCCATGAATAGTTTTCTGACAAAGATCAAAGACTTCTGCTGACAAAGTCTTGCATGACAATTCACTTCTTCAGACTGTTTTGAATGGTCTTCCCGATTCATATTAAAGTTTTGCTTCTACTTTTTGTTTGATGATGAAATGCAATCCAAATGATTTAACATTTGAGGAGTTCAGTCTCTGTTCTATTGCAAGAAGATTACTCTAGGCAAAATAGGTCCATTATGTGTCTTTCTAGTCAGAAGGGAAAAGATAAATGGAACTCTTCTACTAATAAGCAAAAATTTGCTATCAAAGAAGCATGATAGAGACAAGAAGAAAACAAAAAAGCAAAAATTGTTTTGCAAATATTGTAAAAGAAATGATAATCACATAAAGAGCTATCCAAAACTGGCTTCCAAAGAGGCAAGGAAGAAAGAGGCTCGACCTCTACACTCAGAAGAGAGTCTACTAATCTTGTGCAAAAAGAAGACTGGCATTTACCACTGTTTTCAGTTATGATCCATCTTCTCATTCTCAAGAAGAGTGCATTTCTGCAGTAGGCTCAGATGTATGGTACTTTGATATTGAAAACACCAAACATATTACCTCGAAGCAAAGCTTCTTCACTTCACTCGAGCCTTCCCCTACGGGGAATACTGTCACATGCACCAAAAACTCCTCTTATCCTGTCATGGGAGTTGGTAAGATCATTCTAACTACTGCTTATGGTCGTTCTTTTACATTGTCAGATGCTTTATTTGTGCCAAGGATCGAGAAGAATCTGTTATCAGTTTAAGCTTTAGCCAAGATTGGTTTAGTTGTGAAATTTGTTGATGGAAGATGTACAGTTTATGATCTGTCAAATGGGAACGTCATTATTGCTTCTAGCATTTATGCCTTGGGTTATATAAGCTCATAGACTACGAAAAATCTATGAATGATTCAGCATGTGTAGTACATGATTCTTACGCTATGTTAGATGCAAAGCTTTGGCATGCATGCTTTGGTCATCTGAATTTTGTTAGTTTGCTACACCTGCAGAAATCTGAAATGGTGTCCTCTTTGCCCAAACTTGAGGCACCCGGTAAACATATATGCGATAGCTAGTTGAGGTCTATGTGTGATCGTTGATGGTAATAGATGATCTTTGTAAGCCTAACCATTAAGTTAGATAGGGCATAAACTTAAGGGCCATTGGGTTTCCATTCAAAGCAAAAAATAAAGGCCTTGTGGCACAGCAAAGTCTCCCCATAGAACCTTAATGGAAGGAATGCAAAAGGGAGACTTGCCCCCTTCTCTAATGTCCTACGGGTCTATACCCCGACACGTACGACCGAGATGGTAGGACTTCTAGTCGTGGAGAAATTATCAGATTATATATTTTTTCCACTATTTGTCTCTCCCGACTACCTTTATCTACACAAACTCCCCTTGTAAAACTAAATAAGCATGGCCCATGTGTAGCTCAACACAGCATTGCTCACTAGTATGCCCTTCATCTAGAGTTTGCCTTGATCGCAATCTAAGCTCCACATTGGGAGGGCAGGAGTTAAAAGCACCATCTTTGTAGCTGCATTACTCTTGGCGATTTGAGAATTTGAGTTCTCTATCTCTGAGTCCGCGTCTCTGCTGCGTCTCTCTTTGCCTGCATTATTTTCTCAACTCTGTCTTACTAGTCTATTCCACTGTGCTACTATTTCTTACATAGACAAACGAGAACGTAATATGTTCAGACATAGAGACAATAGCCACACAAAGAAAACAACAATGTAAAATTGCAATATTGATCGGACAATTTAAAACAGAAGATTCCTTGACAATGAACCATTATGCATGTACTACTGTGTTAACACATGTGGACAATGGCCACAGAAATTATGAAAGCAACAATGTAAAATTGCACTATTTACCGTTTAGTTCAATATAAGGATTCCCTGACAAGAGTCTATTATGCATGCAGATTTAGAATACACTAGCCTAAGTACACACCACGAAAAGATGAGACACCCAGAGTTGAGTAAATGTGATCTCTAAGCTGTAAAGCTGAAAATGGACGACCATTTTGTGATTAAGGGCCACCACATACATTTACCGATGAGAAGTGCCCAGAACAGATCACATCAAACATATCAGCCCAAAAATCAAAACCTAAGCATACATCCACAAGACACATCCGACTATGGGCCTTGCACTTAAGTGCATACCTTGGTTTTAATGAATTGCATTTCAATACAAAAGATTCATTGGAAACCGTCCCTTATGGAATCAATATACATTAGCCTGGTTTGCAAGTCACACATCTTAACTAAGCGAGAGAGTCACACTTGAGCAAATGTGATCTGTTAACTCAGCAGCTCAAACTGCACAGGAATTTTGTGATGACAGGACACAGCATACATTTTGCCCAAGAAAGGTGCTTACGAACAGATTAAATCAAACACACCAACCAAAAAATCAAACCTTTAAAGCACATAACTACAAGAAAACCAACTGAATATTAGCCTTGTACTAAAGTGCATAACCTGATATTCGTAAATTACATTTAAATCACAATGCCTACATCTTAGTTGATATCCTACTAGTTACTGGCCTCATATTAAAGCGAGTCACCTGATTCTAAAACAAAAATTTCAAAATAAGTATCCCCTGTCTTCATAAGCATTTACCTCTAAGCAGCATGCATGACACGACCTGATTTTCAAATATAATCAAGCTACGTGTGTCTCTCTTCAATGAAGTGGAAAAAAGAAAACTCTAGAGGATTGAATGTTTGTGATTTTCAACAGAATTCACTGTGGCCTGTTCAAACTCATGGAGGAATGCTGGCTTTTCTCAGTACGCCTGCACAGCATTCAAGCCCCACAATAAGGCGTATTCTAATAATTCTTTTGAAAATTAAATTGAACCCATCAAACAACCAACAAATTTTAAAGTAAATGGCAAATCTTTTTTAAAGGCCCACAAAATGAAAACTGAAGGGTTGCTCTTTTGAAGACTTGGATTGATGAATAGATGCTGAATAATCGAAAAAATATTTTTGAAAAGAGAACCCAACTTGGTATGAGCACATGGAACATTAGTTGCAGAAAGACAACAATTAAAAAATGTGTATAAAATCCCTCACGGCAGAAATTCCAAAAGCTTGCTCACTCGACTGAAAGGCAACTTCAAGGGTTGTATTGTACATCTGATATCACAAAGGAATCCAATGAGCAAGCAAAGATATAACACACTTCTTATAACACCGTAATGTACATTTCTAAAATAGAACAGAATCTCATTACTTGACAAATATAGCAGTGACTGCAGCAGACAGTCAAATTAATAATACAACAAAAGTGTACACACACACACACATATACATATATACTTCCACTTTTTTTTTTTCTTTTTTTTTTTTTTTTTTTGTTTTTTTTTTGGGGGGGGGGGGGGGGGGGGGGGGGGGGGTGTGTGGGGTGTGGGAGTCAACTCAGACAAGAAAAAGGTGTCCAGCAATATCTATCCAGGGCAGAAAGTGTGGTAGCCAAGGGCTCTACCTGGTAAACGGTATCATTCCTGATCAACAATATGGAGATTATTGAGGCAAAGGATGATTACATTCAAAGGAGAGTGAAAGTACTACAAAAAACATTAATTCATAAATTTCATTCTAAAAATGGCAACACAGCACTCCAGCACAAAGCCACAAAAACCTTTAGGATGGTTGAATAAGACAGACAAGTATCAAGATACAACAAAAAAATTGATAGACCCAAGTTCTTGAGAAACACTCCAACACAACAAGCCAGAAACAAAAATTTTTAAGGCCTCACACAAAAGTAAAGATACTCGGAATGAACCTGTGGTAACTCACATAAACGGCATTGCAAAAGCAAGAAGCCTCTTAAAATTGTGTGCTACAGAGTATGCCTCAACATCCAATGCTACAAAAGCGACAAGACAATGCCCTTGGCTTTACAACAGAAATATGAAGAAGGGATGATTGCCCTCTCCATTTGGGGGAGTACTCCCAAACTTGTCATATATCTAATTGAACGTGTTCTCTGTACCCTTAGTTGAGTTAAAAGCCAAAAAAGCCAAGCTCACTCGCTCGTTCCTTCTCAAAGGTCTCAAAGTATTGATAGATGATGGTCACAGCCAAAAGTATTCCAGTTCCTGATCCAATGGCTCCCATGAAATCTGCAATCACTGTCAAGGCACCAATACACATGCCACCAAATGCAGCCGCTGTTGGAATGTAGCGATTCAGTTCCTTCTGAAGATTCGACTCTCTATGTCCAGGCATCACCATTTGTTGCTCCTAAACAAAATTAAAAATGAACACTTAGCTTAAATAACTCACATACGGATAATAAGCCAAAAGAGAAAAACATCCACCTTCAACTGTTTTGCAACATCACGAGCAGAAGAACCCGAAACTTCAATCCAAGTTTTGGAGAAAAGGGCACATGCAGAAAGCATAAAGACGAGATAAAATAGAGCATGGAATGGGTTGGCTGCCATCTCTGCCAAGCTGAAATCACCAAAGGAATGCTAATATTATCAGCATTTGTCCAACAAGCACCTAGCTTTTATCAATTAGCAACAAAAAGAACTAAATCCACAAAAAAAATGCTAATACTGTCAATAATTTGACCACACGGCAAAAGCTTTCAGCAAGAAAACGTAAATATTGATGTTTTTAAGAAATAAATGAACAAATACAAATTCTAAACTTCACCTTGAAGGAGGAGTAATGTAGTAGACAAGTCCTCCAACAGGAATTAGCTGCCCATTTGATGAGTACTCTGACTCCTTCCATTTCCCAAGGAGATTCACAAGCAAGTTGCCACTGAACCTCTTGTAAAGCAGCTGTTCATATCAACAGAATACTCATCATTATGGTAACATAGAATATGCATAAGAAAAACAACATTTTTGACTGCAAATAAACCTGTGATATGAAGTACAAATTTGATACAAGCGCTGACTGAAGGATAATGGGCATGTTGGACGTATAGAACAACTTGATAGGGTAGGAACCTTGCTGACCCCTAGCATTTTTAGAACGTACTGGCAACACGACACGGAACCCCTGAAAATAAATGACAATGAGGAAAACCAGAACTGTTGCCAGCAAGTTTGTGACGTTTGGAAGATTCTGCCGATAGAAGGCCTCCTTCAAAGCACCAACTTTGTTTGTACGAGTTATAAGAAGATGGAAAAGTGCAATGACTGCCCCTTCGAACTCAGCACCTCTACCACTATTAATGGTAGTAGGACTAAATGCCTTCCAAATTATGTTTTCACTGCAAAAAATAACGGTAATAAATCAAGGATTGCAGAGGATGACAGCAAACTCAAATTGGAGATGCAAATGAAAGTTAGAACGTGTCACTACGAGCAGACGAATAGATTTATTTACCAGATATTAGTTGCAATGAAAAGAGAAATTCCAGAACCCAAGCCATAACCCTTCTGCAATAGCTCGTCAAGGCATATCACGATAATTCCCGTAAAGAACAACTGTAAAATAATGAGAATTGCATTTCCGATCCCAAGATCCCGCACATCTCCATACATCCCTGATAGCACATAAGCCACAGCCTCACCGATAGTAATCAGCACACCAAGAAGTTTCTGGGCGCCGTTCCTGTGAATTAAATGCGTTCAAAGGATCAGACTTAAAAGAAACCACAGAATGGATCTCATAACATCCAGAGATTCCCAAATATGACACTCTTCATTGAACAAACCTCTACGAAGCTTCCTTCAAAGACGAAATAAGAAAGACGAAAACAAAATATCCAGCAGAAGACTTACAAAAGGGCTCGATCTTCCTTGACGTTGTTATCTACGTCGATAATCTTGGAACCAGCAAGTAGCTGCATGACGAGACCAGATGTAACGATCGGAGTAATTCCGAGCTCCATCAAGGTACCTCTGTTGGACGCAAGGATGACACGCATCCAGTAGAAGGGATCAGATCCGGTAGCAGAATGAATTCCATAGAGGGGAAGCTGGCTGCAAACGAGGAAGATGAAGAGCGATACAACTGTGTAGAGGACCTTCTCGCGAAAAGGGACCCTCCGATCTGCCGTTTGCACCTCGGGCAACACGGATAGGAAGGGCCGCACAAGGTGCAACACACGAAATCCCCCACCTCCTGCACCCATTTCGCTCTAAACCCTCTGCGTGCTACACTCTGCGTAAACCTCTGTGTGCCTCTATCTCACCTAACCCGCAGACACGATGAAGGAGAACTTAGATACAAGAATGCATAGATGCAATGAGCCGTGCTAATAATCGAGGTATTGAAGGAGTCGGTAAACGCCTCTACGACCAAGCACGATGCACTTCCATTTCATTACCGTCCGACTTAGAAAGGGTAGCAAAAGTGAGGCATGTGAGAAATCCGATGGGCACATGGACTTTGTCATCGGGAAAAATTTTTCTTTGTTATCCGGGAAATATTTTCGAGCATATGATATCAGAATTTATTCAGTGGGTACATGATATTAAGGTTTACTCAGCGGGGATATCCGATTTGTAGGCACATGGATGAAGTTTTTCTTTTTCCTTTTTTGCAAGTTTGATCATCAACCTTCTCTTCTATTTATAACACACACACACTCTAGTGACCCCCCTATCTTTCACTTTCCAAGGGTTATAGATCAAGTCACACTCCAATTTTGAACTTTCGATCTCACAGTCTAAGATCCAAAGTGTTTACCATTACACCATTGATCCACAACACATGGATGAAGTTTTCATTCAACAATGTAGATAAAAATTAATGTAATAGCCTCCATTAAAAAAGAATAATGGCAAGCGAACAAAACAACTATGTATCTGTTCAAGTGGTTCCGAGAGTTTGTGTCGAACAAAATGAAACCCTCCAAGTTTTCACTTTGGGTGTAGCTTCCTAACCTTCCTTTCTTTCTCTATCAATTTATCAATGATATAGTTGTTCTCATTGGATGTCCGATAGCAACTAAAGGAGACATAGAAGGACCTATCTATGAAGGAGCCTCCCATTGTTTTATTGCTCATTGAGGTTGACTTCAACCTTGAGCTTCCTTGTTCAATTCTAATTGACATAGATTTGCATTGAGGTTGACTTCAACCTTGAGCTTCCTTGTTCAATTCTAATTGACATTGGAGAAGAGTCTCCCATGGTTCAATCGATTATCTACAAAAATCTTCATAATGCTTGTTTTCACTACAACACTTAGGGGCATAGACTCAAAGAGTTCCCCTTGAGAAAACGGGCTCACATAAACAAGCAAATTTTGATTGAAGGCATCATTAAGTTGGTGGGGCAGCATGTCATGGATTTTAGATGATAGAGCTTGAATTAGAAAAACTATGTCTAAAATGGAGCATGTTAGAACGATGCAACCCTCAAAGCCTAACTCATATGGCTTTACAAAGGTCTAAAGACGATAGAAGATAAGTCCAAAAAAGCATCTTGGAGAGGGTTCTTCTCATGCTCTATCAAAGAGGCTAATTGATTTGAGAAAGAGGTAAATCAATTGGACTACCACGTGGATTAAGTAAAATCAAAGACATAGATGTCAATAAAACTCTGGAAGGCTATACCACAAGTAAAGAAGACAAGCTTGAAGACTATATCACAAGCAAAGAAGTGAGCGAAATGGACTTCAAACTAAGAAGGTCGATATGTTCAACAGTTTTGTACGAGATAAGTCAATGAGTGATGTGAAAGTGCAATAATGAAGCATCACAATTAAGTTTTCTTATGTATGTATGTATGTATGTATGTATGTATATATGTGTGTATATGTATGTTTGTAAATCTCACCCCATCCATGAGGGGTGGATCACATGGTGGAGGATTGTAATAAAGTAATTCTATGATCTAAAGCTCTAACTGGTTAAGACAGATCTGAAATCGGACATCGTTTGGTCACCCATATGTATGACCAAAGATCTCGAGACTAAACTTACGTAGCAAGTCATGCACTCTTGTAAACAAGTGATCCACTTAGCTTAGTGGTTAAGTATCAAGGGTGTGAAGGAGGATGTCTTGGGTTCAACCCCCATGGGTGCAAGATCGACCACCACGTGCTAGAGAGATGACTCTCCTCCCAACCAAATGCCTTTATATATAGCTCTCTCCAAGGGATTGCCTGCTTGGGCAGGTGGATACTAACCATCCATGTGTCAGCCATGTAACTACATGTGCGCCAAGTGTCCCAGTTAACCAGAGTTAACTTAAGTGGATGCTTCTAGAAGGCTCTAGAGCTCTTTGGGCAAAACACTCTCCCCATGTATCCCATGGGGATTGAACCCAAGACCTCCTCCTTCACACCCTTGAGTCTTAACCACTAGGCTAAGTGGATCACTTGGTTACAAGAGTAAATGACCTTCTGGTAAGTTTAGATTCGAGATCTTTGGTCATACACACGGGTGACCAAACGGTGTGCAATTTCATATCTATCTGAACCAGTCGGACCCTTAGATCATAGACTTAATTTATTACATTCTTCCCCCTTGGAAAATCTTTTAGCCCTCGAAAATAGAGCTATATAACTACTATAGGCAACCGCAGAGCCTCATGTTCTAAAACTAGAAGAACATGGTCATGTTCCAGAACTCGAAGAACATGTCTCATCTCTGTGGTGGCATCCCTGCCCAAATGATTCAAAACAATGTCTCACTTTGCACTTTGATAAACTAATCAAAGTTCAAAGTAGTGAATGAATAATAAGGGTGGATCTAAAAACATCCCTGGCCAATTCATAGTTTCTCGATGTGCAATCTAGGCACAAACATGTGAACTGGGTGGATTCAAATTACTAGTCCATTTCTGGGCATGACTGGTGCATGGATTTAGTAACGAAGGTGGGATTCTTATCCCTTGCAAGACTTTGAGAACTCTTTATTCACTTGAATTTGTTTTGGAGAACTTGAAGTTTGGTTGTTCCAAACATCTAACTTGGATGTTTGTACAATGCTTAACTCCTATCCAACAGTTACTTGATTTTTTTCACCCGACTAGAGGACTACTTTGTCCTAGAGCAGAAAGTTTACCATTTTCTTTGAGTCAACCATACTATAACTTGACCAATTCAAATTCAAATGAAAAATGTCCAACTTAGGATGCTTTTCTCATAGTCTTGAGCTAAAAGTTCTTAGGATACCAATGCAAGATTACGACCACCACGTGCTAGAGAGATGACTCTCCTCCCAACCAAATGCCTCTAATATATAGCTCTCTCCAAAGGACTGCCTTCTTGGGCAGGTGGATACTAACCATCCATGTGTCAGCCATGTAACTACATGTGCGCCAAGTTTCCCAATTAACCAGAGTTGACTCAAGTGGATGCTTCTAGAAGGCTCTAGAGATCTTTGGGCAAAACACTCTCCCCATGTATCCCATGGGGATTGAACCCAAGACCTCCTCCTTCACACCCTTGAGTTTTAACCACTAGGCTAAGTGGATCACTTGGTTACAAGAGTAAATGACCTTCTAGTAAGTCTAGACTCGAGATCTTTGGTCATACACATGGGTGACCAAACGATGTCCGATTTCAGATCTATCTGAAATTGGTCGGACCCTTAGATCATAGAATTACTTTATTACAATGGGGTACATGGTGAGATTATTTTGCCCAAAGAGCTCTAGAGCCTTCTAGAAGCATCCACTTGAGTTAACTCCAGTTAACTAGGACACTTGGTGCACATGCAGTTACATGGCTAACAGATGGATGGTTAGAATGAACCTGCCCAAGAAGGAAGTCGCTTGGAGAGAGCTATATATAAAGGCATATGGTTGGGAGGAGAGACATCTCTCTAGCAAGTGGTGGTGGTCGTAATTGTCATTCTCTTGCATAGGTATTAGAGCTAGAGCTTTCATGGTGACCTTGGAGGTTTCATCACCTTTTTCATGAAGATTAAGAAGATGATAGTTTAATTACTCTCCAATTATCTTCTACATTTGTAATCGACATCGTTTGCTTTTTCTCACGAATCTGTTTATTGCCCGCGTTATGCTCGGTTGCCTTAAATAGCAAAACATACAAACAGGTATAGACATCTTCATCAGTCATCTATAGTAGAACAATGTAATAAAGTAAGTATATGATCTTAGGGTTTGACCGGTTCATACATATCTAAAATCAAACACGTTAGGTCACCCATATGTATGACCAAAGATCTTGAGATTAGACATATGTAGTAGTCATGTGCTCTTGTAAATAAGTGATCCACTTAGCTTAGTGGTTAAGTCTCAAGGGTGTGAAGGAGGAGGCCTTGCATTAAACCCCCATGTGTACTTTTCCTTCTTGCATATTTTTATAATGCCCAAAGTAGAACTTAGCACGTGGGGCAAAACTAAAGATATTCATGATGATTTGAACTCAAGTCTATGCACTTGCAGAGCATGTGATCTGACCAGCATCTATTGAATCATATTACATCATGGATTCCATCTTAACTCTAATAAGGAGTCGTGTTTGTCACCCAATGGTAGGGTTCGATCATAAGTCCCACCCATAGCACATAGATGCACGAATAACAAGCTTACACATCTTCTTTATGCTACAAAAGGAGATCAAGCTTATGTGTCATCAGATGTATGAGCATTAATTGATGTATTCACTCTATAAAAGTTGGAGCATGATTTTTTCTAATAAACAAACAAGTCAAGAACGGAGAATGGCTCTTCTCTTGGACAATGGAAGGACGTAGCACAAATTGGAGATAAGTATTTTCCAATTGATGATTGTTTTCACTTCATGCTTGATCTTGTTTTCAATACCTTGTGCATCATCTTATAGATTGTCACTCTAGCACGTGGTGAGTACCAACGTGAGGAGATCCACCTCATAATTGTCAATCCGTGGAGACATGAGGACTAGTATGAAGACTATGAGCAAGTGATGGCACAAGTGTGTGAGTGAGAAGAACACAAACATGCACACACATACACACACACGCACACAAGGCAAGAACAAGGAGAGGAACAATGGAGTTCTTTGCATTAGTCAAAAAGTCTCTTACATAAGCTCAATTCAAAAACAATCTAGCCTCAAAAATGAGCTCTCTAGCTTTTTTTATAGTTTTCTGACTAGCTTTGGCCTTGTCCAGACCTAGTGTCCGGCCTAGTTAAAAATTAGGTTCTAGAGCCTATTTGAGGGCTCAAACAGAGTCTAAAAATTATGAAAATTGGTATGTAGCTAATTCTAATACTCCTCGTCTTGAACAAAATGGAGTCTATTCTACCAAAAACAGGATTTACAATGTGTGTGTAGTGATGAAAATCACTTGAGTTGGAAATTGTTTATGAAAAAAAAATGATTGAGCCTTGTTGTCGTATTGTGCATGACTGCTCCTTTGTGCCTGTATGCTCTGCTTATGACTCGTATGCCAACACTCCCCCCTTCCTAGCGTCTGTCGTCCCTGACAGACCTCTGTACTATAGGGTGGTCAATATAGTATTGGATGACGTTGGTGGCTAGCTCGTGTTCTCCTAGACTTAATCCTCTTGCTAGATCAGCTTCCAATGCATCCCAATTTGTTGCACCTGGGGCATCTGGTTGCAGTGTAGTGTAGTACTCAGAGTACATAGCTTGTTCGCATGCAAAAAGATGAAGTAGGTGTGTAGGTTTCGGTGTGAAGACCTCCGAGTGATACTCCCAGAAACCTGATCTAAACATGTCTTCGAATGTCTGTTTATAGCATGCAGGTAGGTATTTGATGCATGCATGCCACACGTAAGCCACACGAATGCTGGGGGTGGTGCTCATGTCATACACCAAATCGTAATTTCCATTGGTAAACCCTAGTAGACATACCTATGGTACTGCTGCATTTCTAAAGGTTTTCAATACTACCTGCATCATATCCAAAATCTTAAGAATCATTTGGGCTGCCACATCTGGCATGGGCTTCAGTCGAGGCATCCAATGTCGAATTGTGGCCATCATGTATGCTACCGATGGTGGTCCTTGCGGTGGCGCTATGTATGGATAATTGAGCCACTCCTTACATTGAGCATTATTTTGTACCTTTATGTTGAATGCTTTCCATGATCGACGTCGTGGAACAAGGCCATAGCATGGATTGTAAAGTAGATGTAAAGACACATTATTGCAGGTGCGCGCATTTCAAGATATGTTTCAAGAAGTTTCTGCCGCCATGTCGGTTGACGGATTTTGCCTTTTTGCACCTCTGGAGGAAGGTCTTCGGGTTGAAATTGGGTTGCGAAGGAAGGTATCTTTCCCGTGACTCTCTATATTTCTGCGTTATAATATGCCAAAATGATATAGTAAGGCTTGTATTGGAGTTTTGATGAGAGGGTAAGGCGTCTAGATGAAAGGTTCTTGAAGTAATTGGATTGTAACACAGTTTCTTCTATGACTCTCATGGCTTGATTTTGCACTATTGCTCGCTCTTCATGTGAACTCCCCATTTCCTCCACTTGTAGCCATGGGGGTCGCGGTGCTTCGAACGTATCCTGACCTTCTTCCGTTTTTTGTCCTCCTCGGAAGGGTTGTGGGTCATATTCTTCTTCAAACGTTTGTTCCACATGAGTTTGTACTGTTTCTTCGTCGGTGGGAGCCTCTGGTGGGGAAGGTTGTCTCTCATATTGTAGTAGGCGTGCTTGTAATTCTGTGACCTGTTTCTGGAGATCTTTTAGGACCTCTGAGTCGGTGAGAAGCGAAGCTGCAGAGGAGGTGGTTTGAGGGGCAGTGGTTGTGTCTTTTTGTTGTTTCTGCTTCAATTCACCTAGTTCCTCTGATAATTGGTCATGTGCTTCAAGCAGCATAGCACAATCTTCGAGGATTATCTTTATGTTTTCCGAGGTCACTGCTTGAAATTTTGAGGGGCTGATTGTTGCTCCAGGTGTGCTTTCCATGGTCGCCTCTAAATTTTCCTGATTCTGTAGTTGTAGGCATCAATTTTCTTCATGAGCAGCTGCAAGGTGTCGCTTGAGTAGGGCCATGTTTCGCTGAAGCTTTGAGTTGTGTTCCAACTGTATCTGTAGATGGCCTTCCACCACTTGTATTGCTTTCTGTTCTGTGTTCTGTAACTGTACTTCCAATATGCTATGAGCCTCTTGTAAAGTTTGGAATTGTGTCTGGAGGCAAGCATTCTCCTCTTCTAGTGCAGCAAGACGATGTTGTAGCACCTCCGAGTGCTCTTGCAATCGTACGTTATGTTGCTGGAGCTTCTTGTACTCTGTCCTTAACTGTGATATACATGCGAGCATGGTGTCCAATGCATTGCCTATGGACGATGGTGTGGTTTGTACAATGGAAGATGCAAGGGGAGGGGATTGAGGAATGGGAAGAGTGAATGATGTGTCTATTGGAGATGTGTGTGTGGATGAAATTGGTGGAGGGGGAATGGGAGAAGGTGGAAGTGTGGGGGGAAGGGGAGGTGTTGTGGGTGGCAAAATGTCCATACTTTCAGGAGTGGATGCACATGTGGTGTCTACCATGTATATTGGAATGGTAGGTTGTGTGTGTGTGGGTGGTGAATAAGTGTTGTATGGATGGTGGGGATGGGATTGATGAGGAGGGTGGGGTGGTGGCTTGATACATTCTACAAAAGTAGTCATGGGCAGGTTGAAGGAATGGTGGTATGGGAGGTGGAAAATGAGAACTTGGAGGCGGGAAAGCCATAAAAAGGGATGTGGTGGTTGGAATCCGAATACAATGGATCTAGAGTCAGGATGGCCTATGGCTGAGGGCATGGGGGATGGTTGTCCTAGGGCAGGCTCTATGAAGGATTCAGTTATGATGGTGGCGGTATTATATAGGGAGTTTTCAAAGGAGGAGAACAAAGTAGAACTAGAGGTTGGACTACGAAAGATGAAGGCTTGCTCTATGGGTTGGGTAGTCGAGGTGACATTTACAGCTTCCGTTCGAGGAGGTGATGGGGGAGGGGTCGGTGCTAGTGGTTCGGTTGACTCATCCTGGGTGACGAGGATCTCTTGGCCAGTGGTTCCTGCTGTTTGGGAGGTTGTCCCAATGGGTTCGGATGTAATAATAGGTCCTTCCCTTGTAGTAATGGGAATCTGGATGTTTTTACCAAACCGTGGTTGTGTCTAGAATCTTCGTGGATCATATTGAACCGAAGGCCTCTTAATCGCTGTTCGAATTGCTTCTACTACCCCATATGTTTCTGCCATCAATAAGAGACCTTCACTGTACTCTGAGTTGACTCCGGCTTCTTCCAATAGCTGAGCCATGAGCACCCGACTGCTCTGTTCGGTGAGCAACTGTTGCGACTGCACTCGTTCCATATTTAATATAGCCTCCAAAGTTCTGTTGTATAAGCTGGGGCTTCAGTTGTTTCTTCTACTTTTGCTTCTTCTTCTGCCCCCGAGTGTTCTAGTTGTTGCGACAAAGTTCTCTGCTGCTCATCATCCCAATGTACATGGCGGCTTTCTGTGGATTTCCTCCTTCTTTGGGAAGATGTGCCTGTTCTTCTGTATCTGAAAAGAACTCTACATCAGAGAGTTGTGTATTCTGCAAGAATGATTCAAAGTCAAAGGTACTCATCCCTTCAGCGTCTCCAATCGAAGGAAATTCAAATTCAGGAGGGACCGGAGGAGCCGATGGGGCAGCTTGTGATGTGCCTTCAGATCCAGATATGGGTATTCGAATGGTAAAGTGGGGCACTGTGGCATCCCCTCGTGGTGACACTTCTGGAGTCGTCAAGACCTCACGTGTTTGAACACAAGGGATAGAACCCCTCATGCACTTTGATTGATGTGTGGCAGTTTTGAGTCTCTTGAACATTTGTAGTTGTGCCCATGTTAAGGCACGCTCAATGGGTACATTGTATGCTAGGCATTTGTAGATGATGCGTGTGATTGCACAACAACCATTCACCACTATCTTTCTAGTTGTTCTTTTATTTGCTCCATACAGCTGCTCCATAATCCACACAGGAAGCTTAATCGATAATGCACCTATCTCTGCCAAGTAGAGCGCGAACCAAATCTGCTTGTGGGGTTGAGTGTACCGATCTTGACCAAGGAACGCAAAATGTTGCATGCACATGCAAAGAGGAATTGACACATTCGGTGTGAGTGCCTCTCTTTCAACTTTTGTAGCTTCCGATTTTTCATGGTAGGGGGAATAAGAGCATCCTTCTCAGAGGGCACATGTGTGCCATGCATGTTCAACACAGAGCTCACCAATTCCAATGTCATCTCGAACCTTTTCAACTCATTGTTTCCCAACAAAGATGGAAGAATGAATGTGCCAAGTTTGTCTTTTTCTTCATTAGCCTGTAGTGTTGAGACCAAATAGTAACATCATAAGAGATCTAGTTTGGGTAAGGGTGTTGCAAAATGCTCGGCCAGCCTGCACATTGCCATATGGTATGCAGATCTTGTGTGTTATGGAGAGTCTAAAACTCCTTGGAAAGGAACTGGAATCTGACCCATTGCTTATCATGCTCACACTTGGACTCCCAGATATACTTGGCCTCTCCTAAGGATCCTGGCATGCCACTCAACCAATGAGAATTGGCATGGACCCTCTCTGTTATTCCTGTGGGAGGATCCGATACAGGTATTTGCTGGAGGTGTTGCAACTCTATGGGTTGTTCAGTTGGAGGCACATTAATGGGTAGACTATCCACATCAATCCTTGCCGTACTTACTCCTACCTGTGAGGTCGAACCTGCTGCTTCTGCCATGAGACTGCTTGTAGCTATGGATGCTTATCTGCTAGAAGAAGAGAGGCACATTAGCATTGCATAAGAAACAGGGTGTTATGGTGTTCCCTCCACAATACTAACATGACATTTCAAGTGGTTAGGGGTTAGTGGGTGGAGTGTTTGTGATGTGTGAGAATGTTGGTTAGTAGGTTAGTGTTCTTCTTAAATGCATACTTTGGATGTGCAATGTACTCAGAATGCACCTACGTCATACGGGACTGATTTACAAAATTGGTTCAGGCGGTTTGATATGAGGTTTAAGTCTCCAAATTTTGATTGTGGAATTGTAGCTTTGAGTGGTGATAACATGTGAAGGTTTGTGGACTGGATTGTGTTGGATTTGGGACCTTTTGGGTACCCATTTCCTGACATTCCTAGGTGTGACCGAGGAGTTAGAGGTGTGGAGTGTAGATGTTTGCACTAGGATATGTGCCAAGGGTGCTTGTGAGTGTTGATTCAATCTTGTGAGTGGAGGTGATGCTATTTGAGCTCGAAAGTAGGTCTTGGGCACCCACATCTATCTAGCATTTGGGACAGCCGTTATTGACTGCTTTGGAACCCAAATAGAAATGGTTTGTCTAGATTGATTCCTCGGATAATCCTTCGTTGTGATCCTAGATGGTGTAGCGCGTTTGGTGCATCTTTGGGATCCTATCTCCAAAACTGAGGGTTGTTCCCTTGCGTACCCATATCTGCTTCATTCCAAGAGTTATTTTATATGGCACTGGTCGTAGCTCATGCTTCTTCATTATCGGCCTTCTTTGTGAAGTATGTTGTCCTGCTTGCTTTCCTCGAATCCTCTTTGGAAAAGAAGGGAACTCCTCTTTGACTTCTTCACTTTTGTAAAGAGTGAAAATCTTCTGCACCATAGAACTTTGGACAAGAATAGCATCGTTATCTTCATGTGTGTTCTTAGAGGGACCAGGATTTGGTGACTCTTCTAGTGGCCTAAGTGCTTGAATTTCTAATTCAACCGTGATGCAGTTTTGGCCTACCCAAGCCTGAAAAAGTCCATTTCTTAGGTTGAGGTTGACTGCATGATCATAAATTCAGTCTTGGCCCAAGACAAGAGGCTCGGTAAGATCCTCGTCTTCACATACTAGCACTTTGACTTCCATTTGAACCTCTCAAATGTAGAGGGGCAATTCCACCTCACCCATGCAAGGGGTTTCCACACCTCCCAATCCTATGAGATATGCCTCTATAGGATTGACCTTCAATTGCAATTCTTGGCAGTAAGAACTTCAAACTGCACTAGCGGCTACTCCTGAGTCAATTAAGGCTCTCACAGTTCTTGCACTTTTTCCTTGTCCTACCTCTAGGATCACAAAGGGTCGTCGATCGACTATCCTATGGGGACATTTACCTGAAGCATCGCACATGGCCATGTGATAACCTATAGATTCTTGAGAGTTAGACATAGGCTGATCTCTACCATGTCTTCTTAATTTCATTTGTCGAATGCGTTCTAAAGCTTCTGCCTGTGCTTCTTCCCTTATTCACTTTTCCTCTTCCTTACGTTTCTTTGAAGTATTTAGTCGATTTAACCTCTCCTTCGTGAGGGGTTCTTGATATAACTTGACTCTGCATCCACTTATGTAACTTGGTAGAATATCGCCCTCTAGAGTGGCTAGTTGAATTGCTCCACTTGTGGAGATCCTATTGATAATCATTGATCCATAGCCTCTCTTCTCTAACTTTTGTGCATGTTGCTTCAAGGTGTAGACTAGGACTAGGTCTCCTGCTTTCAAGCCCTTATCCTTCACATGTGCGTCGAAATATGCTTTTTGCCTTTTCTTGGATGCATAAATTCTTGCTACAGCTCTTAATCGTGTTTCACCTAATCGTTCAAGATCGAAGATTTTAGAGGAGAGCTCATGGCCTGTCCAGTCATGCTCTTGTGCTACTTTCAATGTAGGTATCAAAAAGTCCAATGGTAGCACTGCATTTTGGCCGAATACCATCTGAAAGGGTGTGGCTTGGAGTACCGTTTTATAGGCAACTCTGTATGTCCAAACAACATGGTGTAGCTATTTGTCCCAATCAGAGCGTTTATTATTAACCAATTTTGTCAATACATTGCATAGAATCTTATTTGTGCTCTCAGCCTATCCATTAGCTTGTGGATGATAGGGAGCAGACTTCTTATGTATCACCAAGAATTCTTGGAGAAGGTTTTCTATGACTTCATTCAAGAAGTGTGTGCCTGTATCACTCACTAACTCTATTGGCAATCTGTATCTAGTGAACAGATTCTCAAATAAGAACTTTGTTGTCGTTTGAGCATCATTCTTCGTTGTGGCTTTTACTTCTACCCACTTGGTTAGATAGTCTGTGGCCACAATAATGTATTCAGCATGTGAACCCTTGGTTGGGGGATTAATAGGACCAACAAAGTCTATTCCCCATTTAGAGAATGCACGTCCACCCATCATAGGTTTCAATGGCATCTCATCTTTGCGTATAGGATACTGAGTTCGCTGACAAACATCACATCTCTTCACGTAGGTATGTGCATCCATGTGAAGGGTTGGCCACCAAAGACCTTCAAATAGTATTGCCTTGATCACCCGATCTGGTCCAAAGTGTCCTCCTCCTACACCTTGGTGAGTAGTCTCCAAGATCTTCAAATATTCGCTCTCGTGGACACATGCTCTAAGATACCCATCTTTTCCTCATCTGTATAGATTATCTCCAATGAGAGTATAATCTAAAGCTTCTTGTTCTAAGCTCCTTTGTCTGGCCAATGCAATCCCCTGAGGGAATGTTTTCATTCTTAGGAAGGCTACTAACGGTTCACTCCAATCTGGCACTAAAGACACTCGATAAAGAGTCGCGTGTTCCACTGGTGGCTTAGTGCAGCAGATTGGGCACTCCTTGCACATCCTATGGACATCTGCTTCCATAGTTGGCTAGCGCACTCCGAGTCTCTTTAATGTTTGTAAAGTTCTTTGTCTCGAGTAGTGTTGCTCTAATGCACCTACATGTGCTAATTGCAACCATTTTGCGTACTCATCCTCTTCCACACAACAAGATAATATTCCTTGATCTGTGTACTTGTACATGCTCCCTGCCATGATATGGTACTTTTGGGCCCTTAGTATCTCCCTATCTTGAGTGTTGACTACTGGATGTTTAGGCCCATATGTTAGTACTGGCACTAAGGTCTTGGCCCACTGTGGTACAACTTCCAAATTAAATAAGTAAGCATCTGGAAGGTCATCTGATACTCCTTATGGGGCCTCTTCGAAAGTGAGCCTTGAGAGATGATCTGCTCTCAAGTGAGTCTTGCCCTTCCTCACCACTACCTCAAAATCATATTCCATTAGTAAGAGGAACCATCTTACTAATCTATATGTATTGCATGACTTGTTTACCAAGTAAAGTAGATCTTGATGATCAGTAAAAACTTTAAACTTATTTGCAAGCAAATAGTGTTTAAATTTTTAAACCGCATATATCATGCCTAATCCTTCTCTCTCAGTAGTGGTATAATTTCGTTCAACTGCATTTAGCTGTCTACTAGCATAGGCAATTGGAAGATCCATATTACCTTCACTCATAGGTTGTGCAAGTACACACCCAATAGCATAATTGGATGCATCCACATGGACATGGAATGGTTTGTTCCAATCTGGTGTAGTCGAAATTGGTGTTGAACATAATCGCCGCTTAAGCTCATTGAAGGATTTCTCACACTCATTAGTCCACTCGAAATTGGTCAAAAGTCCATACAGAGGCTTTGCAATGATGGCATACATGTGTATGAAAAGTCGATAGTAGCCACAATGCCCCATAAAGGCTTGCACTTCCTTGACATTCTTTGGCCTAGGTAGTTCTGCGATAGCTCTCACTTTCTCCTCATCAATGGATATGCCATTCTTTGAAACTATGTGTCCTAGAATCTTGCCTTGCCTAACCATGAAAACACACTTTTCTGGGTTCAAGCAGACTTGATATTCTCTACATTTGTCAAAGATTTGCCTGAGTTCCGGTATATGGGTCTGTCTAATGTTGGAATGAGCACAAATATCATCAACATAGACTTCCAAGTTCTTCCTCAATAACTCTTTAAATACATGGCACATCAGTCTTTGGAAGGTTGCAGGAGCATTGGTAAGCCCAAATGGCATTACCCTAAAAGCAAATATACCCCACTCTGTGGCAAAAGCCATTTTATGCTGATCTTCCGGTGCAATGGCTACTTGATTATAACTAGAGAACCCATCCAGGAAGCTGTATACTTCTTTTCTTGCTACCCTTTCTAATAGATGCTCAGTGATAGGAAGTGGATAACTATCTCTGATAGTGGCTGCATTAACCTTCTTCAAGTTAATGCACACACGTAATTTGCCATTCTTTTTGGGCACCACTACAATGGGGATACCCATTCAGTGTGCTCAATTTCATAGATAAATCCGGCTTCCACCAAGCGGTCTATCTCTTCTTTGATCTTGGCAGCATAGTTGTCATTGTATGTGTATGGCTTTTGTTTAGAGGGTCTGGCCTCTGAGGTCATGGGGATCATATGTGAGCATATGTCTCGGTCTACACCTTTCAGGTTCTTGTAGCTCCATGCAAACACATCTCTATATTCTCGTAGTAAGGCTATCAACTCTTGCTCCTCTTCTTCAATAAGGTCATGTCCAATGTACGTGCATCTCTCCTCTCCTTCTTCTATGGCTACCACTATTGTCTTGGTGGTTTCTTTGTTATCATAGGCCTCTCCTGCTTGTGGATCACATTTTGGCATTCTTGTCATGACTCTCTTGTCTTCTATTTCATACTTCTTAAAGTTTTCTGGGACTTCGAACAAGGATTCTTCCTCCTCTGGTGAGACTTCTCTTCTTCCTCTTCTTTCCCTCACTCTTGGTGATCACTTGTGTGGTTAATCTCACGTTATTTGTAATTTCTTCGTATCTCTGAGGGTGAGCTTCTACTTCGTAGAAATATTCCTCATCTGATGCAAAAGGAGGATCCATTATAATTGACTCTAGATCGAAGTCACTTGCATCCTCGAATGCATCAGTGCTAGGTTCACATTCTTGGATAATTGGATCACACCTGACTGTGTCTATTGTGAAGACTGAAATTTCCTCGTCACAATGGGGTGTCCACTGCTCTTCATTGATGTTTACATCCATAGTTGCTAAGATTTCCGCCCAACCATGAGGTTCAAACTCTTCGTCAGGAAATACTATAGGTGCATAGGCTGGGTCTTGAATTGATCTATGGGTATCTTTTACACCTACCTCTCTGGCTTTTTCCCTCTTCTCTTCTTCTACTGCTACTTTACACATCCATAAGTGGGTGTCTTCATGCATCCATGAGGATCCTGATCCTATGGAATGCATTGACTTAGTGTCATCTTTGGCTCTATGGATGGGATTCCATTGAATGGGGGGTACGTCTCTATGAGAGAAATTTTTGAGATTCACTTTGGTTGTGACACCCAAGTGTTGCGGATACAAAGAATTTGTCCCCCAATCCTGCACTACTTGCGATTGCCTCAAGAAGGGTCTTCCCATAGACACATATAGAAAAATTATGTTCAAACTCTACACCACAAGTGGTAAGAGTTATTCCCTCTAGTAGCCCTAAGGGTCTCTCAATGTGACCATCGGCCATTTGCAACTTCATTCTTGTTGGCCTGAGTGCTGGCTTGCCCCAACGTTTCCATAAGGAAGTGGTAGCAATTGCAACTCCCGCACCTGAGTCCAAAATGGCCTTTGTTGTGTAACCCTGATGAGTGATAGGGAGATAGGTGTTTCCTTCTTCTCCTTCGCTCATGTCTCCTATCTTGTCCAAAGGTATTTTTGGTACTGTTCTATGAGATCCTACCTGGGGATGAAGTTTTGACCTGTCTGGCACTTGCTTGGCTACATGTTTTCACAATTCGGGCTTGACCTTGAGTAGCTCTTCTAAAGTGAGATTGCACTGCACTTTAGTATTCTTTACTACCTTTGTGTTCCTAGGTATGATTGAGTCTTCGTTTCTTATAATGACCGTAGGTGCTCTCATACAAGTGGACTTTGCTTCCCATGAACCTGTGAAATGGGGCAGCTCCTCTAAGGAATTGGACTCAAAGTCTAATCTCTCTTGAGATTGGGCACTGTCGTGCTCTCCATAAATGGAAGAAAGGTCTTGTGGGAATTGATAGTGTGTGTCATCCACAAGTTCAATGGGAGGAGGAACTTCAGTCTCTTTAGCCCATTTCTCTTCCTGAATCTCTCACAAGAATTCTGGTGAGTATCAATTCATATAAGAAGAGGTGTCTAGTTTAGTGGAGTTAGGCACATAAGCTTCCTTGGGAGGAATGCTTATTCTATCACTTGCCTTCTCCTTAGCCTATCAATTGGCTCCTTTTCCAGACTTTGCAATTATCGTCTCCAATCTATCCAATAGACCATCAAAATGCAATGGTGTTCTAGTGAAGCTAGAGCAATTGAAGAGGTGATTGGCCTCAAACATGGCTTGAGCCAATTCCACCATCTTGGCACACAACTTGGTTCGTTCAAGCTCTAGGTTAGTTCTAGGGTAACATCTTTCATGATCCGTTACATTTGGCCCTTCTTGTATCCTAGCCTGATATGATCTAAGCATCATATCTATGCCTTTAGGAGTGGGATCTGCTAAGACTGATCCTACTCTGGGTGGTGGGTGGGTTACATGTGGTGGGTTAGAAGGTTGAGGTATGGAAGGTGCTGGGGATGGTAGTGGAGATGAGGTGTGAGAGAGCATTTGAGATGTGATTTCTATTATTTTGGCCTTGGTCTCTCGTAGAATTTCCTCGAGTTCACTCATCTTCCTTGCCCATTTCCTTTTCATACGTTCACGACTATCTCTCCAAGCTCTTGTTCTCTTCTTATTCTGGCTCTCAGTCTTGCTAACCTCTGCATTCTTTTCCTGGCCTAAGTCCTGGTTTTGCTTAAGTGCCTGAGCTCTCATGATGACTTGCACCGGGGCCGTGGATGTCACACTTCCTGTGGAGTCTACCACTAAGCCAACATTGATAGGAGCAATTTTTGGCACATTGGCGGGGTTCTTGGGACACTCTCGTAACAAATGCTCCCTCCCAAAATCTGGGAAAAAGCCTTGAATTGTCACAGATTGGGTTTGTGTTGGTGGAGGTAGAGGGCAATCACGAATGAGGTGATCTCCCTGACATCAAAAGCATGGTCCTCTAGGAAATGGAGGTCTTATCTGCCTAGGTTGAGGTCTAGAGTTGGGGTTTGCATACATGATTCGCGTACTCTGGCTCCCAACTAGATTCACTCGGCTCTTCATAATAGTATGACTCATTATGCTCGGGTGACTGCATGTAGTAAGCCTGTGGGGTATCAATATGTGTAGAGTCAAAACTATGATCACTTGGGTCACTTTCTGAAAGCGAGGGTGTCACTGGCACTAAAGCTCTATTTAGATTTTCTTCTGTAGCTGCATACTTCACTGGGATCACATTGGCTAGAGGAGGGCGTTGTTGCGCTAGGACTGGTTGAGGCCTTTGCTGCCCTTGATAGGGTGGTTGGTAGGGTTGTTTGGGTCTACTATACTGCTGTTGTGGGTACTGATTCTGGTATTTTCCTTGCTGTGGATAAGTCTGGGGATAATTTTGTCTAGCAGCTTGTTTGTTATAAGGGCAGTCTTGTGCAGTGTGATTGGTGTATCTCCTTTCTATGGTGCAGTATTGGCTGTTAGGGTTCACTTGGGGTCAAGCCATGATGGGGCACACATTAGCCATATGGTCTCCTCCACAAGTGTAGCATCGTTTTCCTGGGGCAAATCTTGGAATCTGCTTTCTAGAGATGCCTAATTTCATAGCTATCTTTTCTGCTAGATCCTCAATTGATGTGGATTGTGAGGAAGTGAGGCTTGTAGAACTATCTGAAACTTTATATAGATCTTTGAGAGCTCTAATTCCTCCCCTAGATTGTCCTCAATGTCCATGCACATGTGTACACATTCTTCTATGGATCTAGGGTCCTTTAAGTACACATATGATCTCAGTTTGGTACTTAACAATCCGTCTAGAAATAGGGCCACTTGTTTGGTTGGAGTGGGTAACTCTGGAGCAAGGCATCTCTCTAGGTATTGCCTAAACCTTCTTCCTTCAAGCCTCATTGTCTCTTGAGGTGTTTGCTTGAAGTTGTATATCAGGGAGGATGTGTTATGCCTAATACCACTTTTGGAAAATTCAGTGATGAATGCTTCAAGAAGTTGGTCTATATTTCTGTACTGATCCTGGTGAAGTGGTTGAAACCAAGTCAATGCAATGTTGAGTTAGGCCAAAAGCATTGTATTGAGTGAACAAGTCTTCAACTTTTTCAGCTCTCAAAACTTGCCTAAATTCTGCTACATGGTCATACGGGTCTCCTGTGCCATCGAAGCAATTCTTCATGGACTTTACCAATTGTGTAGGCCGCAAGGTTCTAACATGTTCTCTAGGCCTTGGTAGAGGGAATTCGTCTGCATTTCTTAGATTCCTTGGGTCCCTCTGTCTTTCCCTCTCCACTCTATAAGTCTCTGTCCTCGTGCTCTCTCTTCCAAGTGGATTAGCAAAACTCACCTTGAGTTTATCTCTACTCCTCTCTCTTTGTGTTCCATGAGCCTGAGATGTTCCAGCTCCTGGGTGACCATAAAACACAGTGGATTGAGATTGGAGAAAAACAAATTCACCCTTCCAAGTGTATGCATGTCTTCCATGCTCTGAGACCACAAAGATCCTCTTCGAAGTATCATCTAAGTAGGTCACTTTTCCTGGTGTATTAGAATCTTTGAATTCATAGATGGTGAGTGCTCCCACTTCATTGGGCTTTTCAGGCTTATACCTCCAAAAAGCCTCATCCGTCTCTCGATTCACGAGCAAATCTATGCTCCTATTGTCCTAGGGAACCCACTCTGACGTGATTATTCTCGTCAGAACCGACTTGCCTCGAGGGGTTTTTGGTTCCTTTCCTAAGTTCCCTTGCTCTATGTCACCTATTTCGGCCTCTGAGATTATGTTGCCAAATTCAGGTGTTCTTTCTGGTTGGCTAGTGACCACATACATTGTTCCTTCTTTATCAATGTAGGAACCATTTTCAAACTTAACTACAGGATGTTCTAGTCCAATGGGCTGATTCGGGTTCTTAATTAGGACAACAAATCTTCTCAGACCATCCTCATAGATATGAGCACCTAAGCGATTCGTCTGGATATATTCCAGTTGAGTTTTGTAGGGACCTTCAGGTCTTTCTAGGTATGCCACTCCTGAGCTACCTACAGGTCTTTCCATGTTATAAGACATCTCAGAGTCACTAGTTTCTGAGTCTAGAGCGTAGGGGTAATCACTCAATTGTTGGGCCCAATATCTGGTTGTATGGTTGATGCTAGCCTCGGATGATCTAACACTTTGATGGTCTCTCCCTAGGTGTCTCCTCGATCTCAGGTTCATATGCCCTTACAATTAACCCAATGATCCTTGTACAACCACGTTGCTGATTCTTCGATTCCAATCACTTGTTCTTTTTGAGATCCTTTGTATGTGTTTTCTTGTCTTTAATTAAGCATCGTCAAGAGCACTTAAGTATGTCGTATTTGATGTTTTTTTTCGTCCACTTATTTTAAGTTCTTTTCTCTTAAGTTGTCCCTTGATTGCACTTTAACCTATTCTTAGACTTGAGAAATTAGAAGCTCTTAGAACTTGAGTATTCCTATCGTACCCATAGTCAATCAAGACAACTACTCACACTTAGCCTAAGCTAAGAATGAACTGAGGGGGTTCAGAGATGTTCCAGCCTCAAGTCGTTTCTCCTTGCTATCTTTGTCTGCCCATGAAACACGTTCCCAAGCCTGCACACAATGGCACTTGCTCTGCTTTCTCCAAAAGCTATCGATGATCTTGTAAAAATTCCAAGTTTAGTTCTAGTTTGAGCCTTCAATTGACAAACAATTTATTTCAGACACTTTTTAATGACCCTTTTTTTCCCCTTTTCTATTGCCAAAAAATTTCCTCTAGACCTCCCTTGGTATACCTACCCCTCAGAGGGTCAACTTCAAAATACCCTATCTGGAAATCAATGCCCTAGAGCTCAAAAGTTGGATTTCATATGAAAAAGTTATGACAGTTCAGGGTTTAGGGGGTTAAACAGACAAACAGAACCTTTCAGGAGTTTAGTGCATTTTTTTCTAAGGCCTTTGTAATGGTATAGGTGATTGAATATGCAAATATGCCCAATTTTTAGTAAATTTTCACAAAAATTACTCCTTTATTTTTTGCCGAAAATGTTTGTCTATCGCGATAGACGGTGTCTGTCGCGATAGACACTAGCTATCGCTTGGGGTTGTCTGTCGCGATAGATGGTGTCTGTCGTGATAGATGGGGTCTATCGTGGGGTCCTGTCTGTTGCGATAGACGGGTGTCTGTCGCGATAGACATTGTCTATCGTCTGTCGTGGGCCCTGTCTGTCGCGATAGACGGTGTCTGTCGCGATAGACGAGGTTTGTCGACTGTCGTGGTTGGGTCTGTCACGATAGACGGTGTCTATCGCGAGGTCCTGTCTGTCACGATAGACGGTGTCTATCGTGAGGTCCTGTCTTTCGCGATAGACGGTTGTCTGTCATGATAGACGTTGTCTGTCGTCTATCGTGGGCCCTGTCTCTTGCGATAGACGAGGTCTATCGTCCATCGTGGTTTGGTCTGTGGCGATAGAGGGTATCTATCACAATAGATTGAATCTGTCGTCTGTCGTGGTTTTGGTCTGTCGCGATAGACGGCCTCTGTCGTGGGCTCCTGTCTGTCGCGATAAATGGGTGTTTGTCGCGATAGACTGTGTCTGTCGTGATAGACTGAAAAAACACAAATTTTTTAGAATTTTTTAGTGATTTGGAGTGCTCTCATGGTGTAGGTTATCGTGCCAAACATGCATTCAAAAAATATTAAGTTTTTATGTCTGTCGCGATAGACAGAGGTCGTCGTCCCGAGACCTGTGCAAAGTGCTGTCATACTTGTGCAAGCTGCTGGAGATGGTGGTACAGCTAGATCCTGCAGTAAAAGCTCAAAAAACACACAAAAACTGATAGCATGCAAGTTCTCTCTCGCTCTCTCTCACAAGTGAAATGAGGGAAATGAGGTGGGAGTGGAATATGACCAAAAACTGAAATTTTTGTGAAGATGGAGATGGAGGTGGGAGATGGTGAGGAAGATGATGGTGATGATAGTGATGCAAAAAACTAGAAAAAATGAAGAAAAATAAGGAAAAGAAGGATATTACCTATGACTCCAATGTCTCAACTCTATGTCTTACCATCACACGCTCGTCCTCGAAGCTCTCTTCCCGGCAACGGCGCCAAATTTGGTGTCACTCTAGCACAATGGTGAGTACCAACATGAGGAGATCCACCTCATAATTGTCACCGTGGAGACATGAGGACTAGTATGAAGACTATGAGCAAGTGATGGCACAAGTGTGTGAGTGAGAAGCACACAAACATGCACACACATACACACACATGTGCACATAAGGCAAGAACAAGGAGAGGAACAATGGAGTTCTTTGCATTAGTCAAAAAGTCTCTTACATAAGCTCAATTCACAAACAATCTAGCCTCAAAAATGAGCTCTCTAGCTCTTTTTATAGTTTTCTGACTAGCTTTGGCCTTGTCCAGACCTAGTGTCTGTGTCTGGCCTAGTTAAAAATTAGGTTCTAAAGCATATTTGAGGGCTCAAATGGAGTCTAAAAACTATGAAAATTGGTATGTAGCTAATTCTAATACTCCTCAAGCTCGAGGACTCCTCGGCTTGAACAAAATGGAGTCTATTCTACCAAAAACGGGATTTACAATGTGTGTGTAGTGATGAAAATCACTTGAGTTGGAAATTGTTTATGAAAAAAAAATGATTGGGCCTTGTTGCCGTATTGTGCATGACTGCTCCTTTGTGCATGTATGCTCTGCTTATGACTTGTATGCCAACATAGATGTTATTCAAGAAAGTTATCTATAAAATAAATTTTTGGCATGCTAAAGTCCAGAAAAGGGTGGGATGCCTAACCCTAAAGATGGTTGTAGTTGTAGCATGCCCAAGTTTTACCTCGTACAATGATTAAAGCATTAGATTTCTTGACACTCCAATAAAGATGCACTGATTCAGGTTGAAAAGTGTATATTTTGGACAAGATATTTGTAAAGCTCAATCATTAAGGTCTTCTAAGATATTGGTAAGCTATCACTTCTAGGAAAGAATCTTGATGGTTCTTAAGTGATGAAGAAGATGATGAAGTGTTCATAGTACAATTATTATAAGATTGGTTCAATCATCAAAAGATGCTTATACTTTAAACTATGCAATCAAAGTAGATTGTCAAATTATGTTTAAAGTACTCTAGCAACATCAAACAATTGGAGAATGATAATAATTTTTTCAAACTAAAAAAAAAGGAACATTTTTCACATACAAGTCAAACTTTCATCAAGAAATGGGAAAACATGTCCTACAATAATTCTTTAGTTTGATACGCGAGACATGAACACCATTCCAACAATAAAGCTTTGAGAGTCTTGTCCAAAAGTCAAGAAATTTTTTCAGAAATCATTACAATAATGCATTGAATTCCATGATGAATCATTCTCTTAGGTTATTTGATTCCTTATAAGGAATCTCAAGTATTGGAAGAATAAAGCTCTCCCTAGTAGTGAGCACAAAATTCTTCAAGCTCGTTAGATAGTAAGTAGTTCCCAAGAAGTCACAAACCATCGATAGTGGTACTTAAGTCTAATGATTGGTATAACATAAAGATGTATCAATATTGATGAGATTCTTAGCTTTGGAATCTAAAAGGCATTAGCATATTCTCAGACTTGAGTTGAGGGAAAGATCTCTCTAAATCATGTAGGTAAGCCAAAAAGCTTTAGAAAAGTTTGAGAGATCTTAGCTATAAAGACTAAGTCTTTATTTTTATCACAAGGTTAACAAGACTTGATCAATCTTGGCAATGTTTGTCCAAGAACTTGTGCTTGGAACTACTCCGAAGTTTTCCCAAGTATTAGCAATCAAATTCCATTTGGAAAATTTTCACTCAAGTTTCATTGATCCAATGGAAAGTGTGAAATGAGTAAGTTGTTCCAAGTCTAGACAGAGTAAAAGTTCTAGGTGTGTAGTTTGTAACCATGATAATGATAATTAATCCTATGGAAGGTTAAAACATAATGTTTGCCTATCCTTAAAGGGATTTCGATTAAATACAAAAAGCATGAGCAGATGCTTAGACTTAAGCAGTAGAGATATTCTTATAAAGTCCCCACCAGGGTAGATTTTTAAAGCTTTAGTAAGAAAGGAATCTAAAGACAAAGAAGTGAAAAGCTCTTGTCATTACAAATTGTTCAAGTATAAGTAGTTTGACTTGAATTTGAGAAATTCAAGAAATTGGAATTATAAATGTTTTTTTTTCAAAAATTTCTAGCAAAGAAGAATGGATGTTCCATCCAAAGGTTTTCAATTTTCAAGGAAAAGGCACAAGATCATGAAATGATAGTGTGAAGGAATCAAAACCTAGAATATCTAGTTAGAGGTAATGCCTAAAACTTCAAAATTCTTTTAAAGAATTGAAGTGAAAAGGTACTCTATGAAGATATGTTGAGAATTTAGGATAAGTATCACCCACACATCAATGTGAATATAGAATAGGATGGTATGGGACACTAGATCTTATACTCATATTGATGTAGCAAAGATGATATGGGACATCAGACCATGAGATGATAATTATCTTTTAGTCCTAGAATGAAACTTGAAGTTAGATTTGATCTTCAATTGAATTAAAATTTCAAAGGAGAAGTTTAAATCCAAGAAGGATAAAAGTATGATCTCAAGATACTAAGTTAAGAAGATATGAAGTAAGTAAACTTCCAAGATCTTCTTTTTCAAATAGGGAAAAGAATCTTATTTGAATGATGGAACACTTCAAGTTAAAGTGTTGTTGATTCAAAAATATTTAATAAATTTTTGAAGTAAGACTTTGACATTGAAATGATTCTTTCAATTAAGGAATAGACTGGCTAAGTCAAGCACCAAATTCCTAGTGTAACTCAGTAAATTCAATCCTTTGGACCAAGGAAATGCACAAGAATTGCATGCCCAGTAAGCAGTCATAAATATTGAATATAGTCATGAACTTAGTCTCAAATGAAGCATTATTTGAGTAGAAAATAATCAATAAAACCTCAGTGGATCGACACACTAATGTTGGATACCACACTAGTATCTTGTGGTTGGATGATGTTTTATATTTGCTATGAATCTTTTCGAGAATCAAGTTAAGTCTTGATTCATCTAGAGTTTGACTCAGAACTAGTATCTTAGAATTTTGAATTGGTTGTATAGAGTTTTATTTATTTCTTTTTGCTTTTCGAATCTTTTGGATTTGACTCAACTACGGTATCTGATTCTTTTCACAAAAGTCTAGGGTTAGCCAGCTAGAACCAACTAAATAAATTAAACATCCGAGATAGTTGTTTTGTACAAGAACCTCTTTCAATCTTCAAAAGATGCTAAGTCTAAGTTGACTTATTCATTTGAGTTTTCTTCCAATTCTCTAGCATAACTCTATTGAATTTCTAGAGTCCAATACCCTCTAGAATATAGAAGTTAGGAATTGCTCACAAGATTGACAATTCCCAAGAACTTTTAGCTAAAGTCTTTGAGAAAAGCGTCCTTAGTTGGACAATTTTCATTTTGCATTTGACCCATCAAGTTATAGTACAATTGACCCAAAAGAATGGCAAACTTTCTCCTACAATTTACATAGGATTTTCAAGCCCATTAGGATAAAAAAGTCCTCCGGTTGGGTGACAAATTCAAGTAAATGTTGGTTGGGAGTAAAGCATTGTACAAACATCCAAGATAAATGTTTGGGCCAACCAAACTCCAAGTTTTCGAAATCAAATTCAAGTGAATTAAGAGTTCTCAAAGTCTTCATAGGGATAAGAATCCCACCTTAGTTACTATGTCCATACACTAGTCATGCCCAAAAATGGACTAGTTAATTTGAATCTACACAGTTCAAATATAATGACTTAAGGTGATGCACATGGTGTTAAAGATGACGATGTTCAATATCTTGGTTGTGTTATGGTTCCTCTTGCACCTACTATAGAGCAACTTTTTTGGGATGGTTGAGATGCATAGACATGTGCATTGATAGCGTTGTTTATCAAAAAGTGACATTATCCCTCACATTCACTTGTGCAAAACATATAAAGATGCTTGTGATAGTCTTACAACATACCAAGAAAGAAGTGAGGCTCACTTTGTTTACCTTTGAAAACAGTTAGAGAGTGAGAATATGAATGAAGGAGATTCAATGGACAACTTTTTGACAAAATTCAAAGATTTGAAGGAACAATTGATTTCTACTGATGAAATCTTGTGAGATAGTTCACTTGTGTAAATTGTTCTTACTAGTCTTCCAGATTCATATCAAAGTTTTGCTTCTACTCTTTTTGGTGATGATGAAAGACAATCCAAATGCCTTAACATTTGATGAGTTAGTCTATGTTTTGTTACAAGAAGATCAATCCAATCATAATAGGTCAATTATTCATGTTGTAGATCAAGCTTTCTTTAGCTAGTCAAAATGGCAAAGGTAAATGGAGCTCATCTGCTACTAAGCAAAAAGTCAGCTAATCTTCTTTAGAATGAAGAATGGGCATTTACTATTGTTTGTAGCTATGAACCATCTTTTCATGAGCAATGTATGTATGCATTAGACTTGGATGCTTTACACTTTGATAGTGTTGCAACCAAAGATATTACCTCACAATGTAGCTTCTTCACTTCACTTGAGCCTTCTTCTACAGGGAGTACCATCACATGTGCTAACAACTCCTCTTATCCGTTAATGGGAGTTGGAAAGGTCATTATAAATATTTTTGGTGGAAGCTCTTTCACATTCTTGGATGCATTATATGTGCTAGGGATCAAGAAAAATATGTTATCAATTTCACTAGTAGCCAAGATTTTCTTGGTTGTCAAATTTTTTCATGACATATGTACAGTTCATGACCTCTCAATGATGATGCTATTATTGATTCTATAATTTTATGTTGTGGCTTGTATAAAATCATAGATTATTTGAAATTTGTGAATGATTCAACATGTGCAATTCATCATTTCCAAGCTATCTCAGATGCAAAATCTCTAGCTTGCATGCTTTGGTCATCTAAATCTTGCTGCCTTGCTTCGCCTGCAAAAATCCACAATGGTGTCCTCTCCACCCAAACTTGAGGCACCTTCTAAACATGTTCATGAAGGTTGTATTTTGGGCAAAATGCAACATTTCTCCTCCCTAAAAGATGGTTCAGTTAGAGCTACTCATAGATTGGAGGTTTTCTATAATGATGTTTATGGTCCTATGCATAGATCTCCATTTGAGAACTACCTATACTTCACGACTTTTAGTAATGAATTTTCTAGGCATGAAAAGCTTTATCCATCGAAAGGAAAGTTTGAAGTGTTTATGTGCTTTAAGCAATCCTTGGTTATGGCACAAAATTTGTCAGCATTCAAAATGGGTACCCTCCATTTTGATTGAAGGGGAATACATGTTTACTAATTTTAATGCATTTTTGGTTGAGTGTGAGATAGAACATTAGTTTACAATGTCGTATACACCTCAATAAAATGGATTTACTACAAGAAAGAATAGGTATCTCATGGAAATGGTGAGATGTATGGTCTAAAGTCAAGTTTTACCACATAGCTTTAAGCTTGAGGTTCTTATTTGTGCAAAATATGTACTTAAATAGGTGTCCCACAAAAGCACCAAAGTCTATCACTCCCTACAAGGCTTGACATGATCGTATACCAATTGTTTCTCATATGCATGTCTTGGTTGTTTGGCATATGCATTAGTGCATGAACAACAATGCAAAAAATTGGATGATAAAGTAGTGAAATGTATTTTTGTTGGGTAGAGTTCTGAAAGTAAAGTCTATCATTTGTATCATCCATAGATTAAATGCATTCTGGTTAGTTGTGATGTTGTTTTTGTGGGAGATGCAGTTCAATCCTTACTTTCATGTACCAAGGAGACATTACTTAGGTCAAAGGATGTGAATGCCACTTTGCTACCTCTTTTTATAGGTGGGAAGTCAAAATTTGTTCTAAATGAGGTAATTTCTTAGCCTTTATAAGTTCCAAATGATGATGCAGATCATTCCATTTTTCATGCAAATTTACATGATGCACTTGTTGATGAGAGGGTTGACATAGAAGAGGAAAAACTATGCTTAAATGGTTGGTTCATACTTTGAGAGATAGCAAATTAGATGCACCTTTGTCATATCATATTCGTTTTGGCTCTCATAGTGCTTGCTTTGCATCAAATTGTTATGCAATGACTGTCTCTAGTCTTTGTGATGAGAATAAGCCTATTTCTTTTGATGAAGCACAAAATTCAAAAAATTGGATGGCACTATGCAATCAAAACATGATGCTATCATGAAGAATAGTACTTGTTCTTTATGTGATTTACCTGGGAAAAAGGCCATTGGCACTTAGTGGGTATACAAGTTGAAACATAAGCATGACTGAATAATTGATAGGGATAAGGCTAGTTGTCATAGGTTACACTCAAGAGGAAGCCATTGATTTTGATGAGACCTTTGCTCCCACATGCCGAATGATTACTGTTCATAGCATTTGTGCACTTGAAGCTCATTATGGTTGAAACATACATAAGTTGAACATTAAAAATACATTATTAAATTGTGATTCACATGTAGAAGTATTTGTATTTCACCCTAATGGTTTTGTGCGAGAAGGGCATGAAAACAAAGTTTGTAGGTTGAAAAAGGCATTATATGGTTTGAAGCAAGAACCACGTGCTTGGTATGAGAAGATACATGCCTACTTGTTAGCACATGGTTTTTAGAACAATCCAATTGAGAGAACCTTATATGTTAAGCATGCAAATGATGTACTTCTGATCATTGTTGTATATGTTGATGATATGATGCTCACTAGTCCTAATGAAAATCATACTATTGTATTTAGGGCTGATTTGCATGCCTCTTTTGAGACATCATATTTTGGGCATTTGCATCATTATTTGGGCATTCAATTTATGCATTTTGATGGGGGAGTAGCTTTGTGTCAAATAAAATACATTGACACATTATTGTAGTGCTTTGGCCTTGAACATTGCAAACCTATTGTCACTCTTATGGAAATAGGTTAAAGTTGAGACATCATGATGATGGAGGTGCATTTGATGTTGTCCTCTATCAGCTTATGCATATCTCCGCTTGATATTCAATTTTTTATCTCTCAAATGAGCAGGTTCATGCATTGCCAAAGTGTCAAGCATTGGAAAGCGTTAAGCAAATCTTTCTCTATTTGAGTGGTACCCGGCTGCTTGGATTGATTTATCCCAAGGGGAGATCATTATCGCTAGATTTACATGCGTTTTTTTACTCATACTAGATTGGTTGTTATGTCTCTTGTGTGTCCACCAATGATTTTTGCTCCATGCTTGGTAGCTCATGCATACCTTGGTTGAGCAAGAAGCAGCATACTATGCTACTTCTAGTTGTGAGGTTGAGTATAACTTTAACAATGATTGTTGGCTATGTGTGGCTTAGATATCTTTTGGCTGATTTGGATGTTAATCGATTTTTTGCTACCACCATCTTCATTGATAGTCATAGTGCATTGGTAGTTGTGAGGAACCATGTGTTCCATGCTTGCACAAAGCACATTGAGGTGCAATATCATTATGTCATGTAAGTATTTCTCCAAAGTACAGGTACATTGGGATTTGTCCGTATTAAACAAAAAGCGTTAGTATGACACTATGAAAATAATCAATAATAAGAAATAACCTACCAATAAAGTGTCCTTTTACATTTAGATAGATAGTTTTTTGCAAAATTTTCTTACAAAGGTAAGCATAATATTGATGGTGGATAACCCTTGAATAGAGAGAAGCGAGACAAATAACGTAAGTATGCATGTTAGGATGCACTACTATTCAGTTTTTACTTTTAAAAAACTGATACATCAATATTATGAACATGTAGGTCAAGAGAAAATATGGTACAAAGAGGACAAATTAACCAAAAATAAAGCAACACATATTTCCATATGCTTTTCTACAAACATAATATCAATAAGTTTTGTGGATGATCATCAACTTGGGATACTCTGGTATCGCATTTGATTCTTTGGTGTGTGTAAGGTGAAGAACATCACTTTAACATACCTATCAAACAAACCATAACATTTTTAGTGAGAACTAAAGAGCAAAAATGGGTGACAGGTATGACAACAATGCTCAGTTGTTATCCATGTCACACCAAAACACAAGTAAAAATGTTGAGAATCACAATTACAACCTCCTAACTAGGAGTATGATTGGCTAACCATTTGCCCCAAAAGCTATGTTTGAGGATTAAGTCCTAGTCCTCTCTCTTAAGGTGTGGTTCATCCACCTTCTACTAGGATTATGTGATATTCTTTCCCCCTTAGATTGAGCATAGTTCTCAATCTTCACTTGTGGATCCTCTATCTAGCTTGATAAACCCCTTCCCATGGTTGATCACCTCCATTAGCCTCAAATTCCAACATATGAACCTATTTTGACCTATCCAACCCTCCATTGGTGCTCAAATGCCCATGTCTCTTCATTCTTGGCCAAATTCATCCATGTCAAGTGCTTCCCAGGTGCCCACAGTTGAGGATTCTTGGCACATAATCCTTTAAGGAGGTAGAACCTCACCTTAAGAGGGAGGAGTAGGAAGTAATCCTAAACCATGGCTTTTGGGGCAACTTGTTAGCCCATCATGTTGGAGTTTGAGGTCTGCAGAAGCATGCAAATAGCAAAATGAAGAAGAAGAAGCTTGGAGCACAACACACAATACTGAATGTATTACCGCTAGAATGTACAAAGATAAGTGACCTGTTAGGGCTATAGGCATATATACAAGTCGGGGGAAAAAACCTCCTAAAGAGGGACAAAAGTGCCTCGGTGGTCCTAGTGTGTTCACACAGATCACTACCTGAATATATCAACAAATCCCCCCTAAGAGTGATGTAGTAAACAAGGAGCTAGACTCATGTACAAGGAAGTGCCAAGCTATGTGGAATCAATCCACAAAAGGAAGTAAGACTAAAGCTTTGCGAAAAGCTTCAAACTTCTCCATAGGCAGAGCCTTCGTGAAAAGGTCTGCATTGTTCTCTTGTGTGGGCACATATGCCAAGCTGATCTCTCCCGAGAACCTCTCCCTGACATAATGATAATGCACCTCAATGTGCTTAGTGCGAGCATGGAACACAGGGTTCCTCGCAATTGCCAATGTGCTCTGACTATCGATGAAGATGGTGGTGGGAGAAGACTAACCAACAACCAAATCAGCCATAAGACATCTGAGCCACACACACTCAAGAGTCATTGTGAAAGCTACCCTATACTTAGCCTCAATATTGGAAGATTGTTGGATTCTATGTTGTAGATCCTGGACCTATGGAACCATGGACTTGTGAAATTAGTTATGGGCCTACTAAATTTCCAACACAGACTGTGTTTTGGGTGTAGAGGCCTTTGCAACAACCATTCTAGCCTCTTTCTTCCTTGCCTCTTTAGCAACGAGCTTTGGACGGCTCTTTATGACGTGATCATTGCATTTACAATATTTGCAAAACAATTTTTGCTTTTCTATTTTCTTCTCGTCTCTGTCATCCTTCTTTGATTGTGTAGAATTAGTAGATTTCTACTTACTAGTACAAGAGCTCCATTTTCGTTTGCCGTTCTGACTAGCCAGGAAAGCTTGATATGCGACACACATAATGGACCTATTTGGCCTAGACTGATCATCTTGCAACAAAACATAGACTAACTCCTCAAATGTTAAGCCTTTTGGATTGCCTTTAATCATCAAACAAAGAGTAGAAGCAAAACTTTGATATGAATCAAGAAGACCATTCAAAACAGTCTATACAAGTGAACTATCAGGCAAGACTTCATCTGCAAAAATCAATTGTTCCTTCAAATTTTTGATCTTTGTCAAAAAACTATCCATGGAAGCTCCTTCATTCATGTGCTCACTCTCCAACTGTTTTCGGAGGTAATCAACACGAGCCTCATTCCTTGCCTAGTATAAAGTGGTAAGTGTATCCCAAGCATCCGTAACTGTTCTACAAGAGCGAATCTGAGGAATAATGGCATGTTTGATAGACAAGGCTATCAATGCATGTGCTTGAGCATCTCTGCCATCCCAATGAATTTGCTTTGTAGTAGGTGGAGCAAGAACTGCAACACGAACAGGAACATGAAGAATATCATCATCTTCAATGCTTTCTGTGTCACCTTAAGCAACTATGTTTGCAAGTGTAATGAGGAAGTTTTTCAACACCTCACACAATATTCAAGAGTCGTTTTGCAACCAATACATGATGCATCATATAAGCCCATAATGGGTGATTGGTACCGTCTAACTTATCCTCAACAACCAAGATACATAATACATCACTGCTTTTAGCCATGGCCACTAACTAAAATACCCTGGTGTAAAAAAAATGATTGTATCTCAAAAAGTTAATGAACAGAACTACCCTGTCAAGTTTTGCTAAACCTGTAGCAGAGTTCAAGGCGCTAATACTAGAGAACCAAAACTTGTATATATCTTTGGCACAAAAAGACAAAATTGCTTGCATGAGCACTAAGACAATGCATTCGGAGGCCAAAACGAGCTCAGATCATGATTTCGGCGTGACAGAGAAAAGATATTTTGAACTCCTAATCACCCTAAATATGCTCACCAAATTTTATGTGATTCTGAGACTATGATCGGAGGGGTGTCGATGATGCCTAGATGAAGCAGCGACCTAGTTTGATACCAATTGTTGGAGTTCAAGGTCTACGAAAGCATGCAAACAGCACAAGGAAGAAGAAGAAGCTTGGAGCACAACACACAATACTGAATGTATTACCACTAGAATGTACAAAGATAAGTGACCCGTTACAGCTATAGGCATATATACAAGGGGGGAACCTCCTAAAGAGGGAAAAAAGTGCACCCTATGGTCCTAGTGTGTTCACACACATCACTACCTAAATATATCAACACATCATACTCCTAGCTAGGAGGTTATGAGTTCAATTCTCAACATTGGTATCAGAGCTTCGTTTAAGAAACTTGGGAAACATTTGGAAGCCTCAATAGTGGGCACTTGGGAAGCACTTGACTGTGGATGAGCCTAAAACTAGAAAAGAATGAAGAGGCATGGGCATTTGGGCACCAAAGGAGGATTGGATAGTCCAAAACAAGTCCACACATTGGAATTCGAGGCTAATAGAGGTGCTTAACCATGGGAATGGGACTACCAAGCTAGATAGAGGGTCCACAAGTGAGCATTGAGGACTATGATCAATCTAAGGGGGAAAAAATGTCACATAATCCTAGGCGGTGGTGGATTAACCACACCTTAGGATTGAAAATTAGGAAGTAAGCCAACCTTATGCCCCACTAGAATGCATCTAAAATTAGCTCATGGACACATGGAGAGGCCCTTATATCTCTTGGAAAATGTTGTGATGACCACATGTGGTGTCGAATTAAAACACACCATTTCCATGTGCAGATTAGGAAAGTTAAGCAATTATGAATTGCTCGATGGCCATTCTTAAGACAGATGAAAGTGGTTCAAGACTGGGGAGGAAATGCAATTTTCATCTAGCATAATGGCACAAATACAAAGATAAAATTGCAAAATTATGCATATCGACATATACCACCTCTCCAATGGTGTGCAATCCACAATGGTAAGGAAAAAAACTTTGTAAGAGTGGAAGTTCTAGTTAGCCATCTTGGATACATGAAGACATTGGTCCTTGGTTGTGTCAAGAAAGAAATATAAAACAAAGTCAACCATCAAAGAAATCAATGTCGGATACATATCATAGTTGTGAATACTACCCTATAGCCATCCTCACAACTCGATGTGGCCATAGGAGATTGCTTCTTACTCAACCAAGATATGCATGATCCTCCAAGGAAAAAGCAATTATCGCTATTGGACGCTCATGTATCATAACAACCACCCTAATAACCAGTTGTAAAAGCATGCAAGCATGGTTGAACATTTCTGCCATAAAAGAGACCCAAACTCAAAGTGCCTTTGAGATATGTAAACACATGTTTTATCGCTTGCCAATCCTTAGTGCTAGGGCTATGCATAACTTGAATCAACTAGGAAACTGCATATTGTATGCTTGGCCTTGTGTTACATGCATATATCAAACATCCCATAACTTGATGATAAAGAAGTATCAAATGCATCACCTATATCCTCAATTCAAAACCTAAATTGTGTTTCCATTGGTGTTGAGATAGGCTTGCAATCATCAAAACCAAAATGCTCTAGTAGTTTCTCAACATACTTTGTTTGATGGCACAATGATTTCCCCCTTAATGAAGACAAAGTAGATTTCAAGATAATACTCCACAAGGCCAAGATATGTGACATCAAAAGTATGCTAGAGATCAACCATAACCATGCTAATTTTCTCATCACATGACCCAGTCAAGAGAATGTCATCAACATAAAGAACAAGCTCTATAAGATCAACCCCATCTTTGCATACATAAAGAGTGCTTTCAATCGGACTACATGTAAAACCAAGAGCAATCAAATGCTTATGTATCTTGTCATACCATGACATGGAGCTTGCTTAACTCCATACAAAGCCTTAAGCAAGAGACAAACCATATGCTCTTGAATTTTGATGGCAAATCTAAGAGGTTGCTTCAGATAGACCTCTCCTTGCAAATCACAATTCACAAAAGCTATTTTTATATCCAAATGATAACTTTCCAACCATGATGGGTAGTCAATGTGCTCACAAAATGAATGGTATTCATATGCAAAGAAGGTGCAAAAGTCTCCTCATATTCTATGCCATATTTTACACATAAACTTTTGCAACTAGGCTAGATTTGTAACGATCAATGCTACCATCTGAATTCCTTTTAATTTTGTAGACCCACTTACCAAAGGCTTCACATAACTCCCAAGTACAATTTTATGAATAAAATCCAATTCTAATTGCATTGTGCTCGTCCGATTTCAATCATCGCATGCATCTTCAAAAGTGAGTGGCTTATCATTACGTGTGGTTGCAATAAGAGATACATCCACAAAGTCACTTGATGCATGGGGAGATCTTGATCTTGTTCTACCAAGTAAAGAAGCACTCAATTTGCTATCTTTCATGTCTTTTGTAGCCATTTTGGCACAAATTGTGCATCCTTGATAGACATGTGTTCCTCATGCAATACATCGTCAAAATGTACATTAGAAGTGGGCTGAATATCATGCTGAATTTCAGCCATGTGTGGCTATAAATTTTGCAATTTTTCAGTCATATTTGGCTGGACAATTTTAGCCATCTTTGGCTGTAATTTTTTAGTCATATTTCTCTATATTTTTTGACAATTTTCAGCCATATTTGTTTGGTGTTTTCCAACCATATTTGGCCAAAAAATTTGAGCTCTTTGAATCTCATTTGAATGAACTACATGGCCACAATGAATCACATCACTTTGAAACAAAGATATGAATGTATCAAATGTATCTTGGGAAGCTGATTGTTGACTGAAATTTGCATTCAAGTAAAGGATAAGCTGAGTTTTTTGAAATACCACATCTTGACTCACTTCAGTTCATTTATCAATTCATTTTATCCATGCAGTTAATCCATGCGGTTACTCCTGTAACTTACTTAGGTGTTGACTAAGGCATAGAAATATGGCATAACTATGGCACCTTTGGCTTCTCTGGCACTCATGGTTCCCTTTAATTCCATTGGAAGATGTTGGCTACACGCGAACCCTCTCTAATTAATGAGAGGCAATAAGAGCTTACTTATTTTCCTATTTAGCATGTAGGGGATTTGAACACACCACCTCTCACTTGCAAGATATATGCTTTATCCACTCTTTACATCAATAGAAGGATGCATGAAATCATATATTGTAATGATGATTTTTTGTTGGGTGCAAGAGTGGGTTGAGTTCTAGATCCTAGGGTCTGATGATGAAATATGTTTAATGGTGCATGAAAGGTGGTAGCAAGAGATTAGGATCAATTAGGGGATTATTTGGATCCACCAATGTGATTGATGGTTTGATTTGTGGTCTCAAATGTGATGTGGGCAAGACAAGCAGAGCTTCTGCTAAGCGATCATTTTGAGCGTAAGGGGGTAGAAAGTCTAGAGGAAGTGGAGAGAGTGATTTTGGTGTTCACCTTGAGCAAGAAACTCTTGTCCTTGGTGTGAGTGATAGCTATAGGTGCACCCATAGAGCTATGCATATGTGATATTGTTGGAGCTAGATTGGTGTGATTATTTGAGGAATAGAAAGATTTGATGAGTTGATGCTTCTTTTTAGGTAAATGGGCTTGTGCATCAGAGTTCCTCTTGGAGCATAGAAAATCATGTAGAAGATTTCTTACAATAGGTTTAACATACTCATCATGGGGCTCCAAAGCATGGTATATAATCGTGGTCAATAGTTGTGTCCCATATAATACATGATGTTCGCCCCATCTTTGTGCTATAAAGTCTAGGCTCTCAAAAATTCATGATGCAAAACCAACAAGTTGGCATGGGTTGTGGTAGCAAGTATTCATTGCTCTAATAACACTCTTGCATGCCAAAGAGAATTTGTTAGGTTTGAGAAAGTCGAAAAAGGTGTGGGATAGAGCTATGGGTACCATGTGTTGATTTTTCCTTAGTAGTGCATGGGTCCTGGGCTCAAATGGCATCAAACATTTTTCAAGATTTATGTCCTTCTACATTTGTTATCAAGATCCTATCTCATGTGCACATAGGGGTTATGAATGCTGAAAACACACAAAAAAATAGACACGTCAAGAGAT
This sequence comes from Ceratopteris richardii, assembly GCA_020310875.1. Classification (NCBI taxonomy): domain Eukaryota; kingdom Viridiplantae; phylum Streptophyta; class Polypodiopsida; order Polypodiales; family Pteridaceae; genus Ceratopteris; species Ceratopteris richardii. Next base: position 194,824,365 of record CM035416.1, on the reverse strand, counting down.
GAGACAAAATGCAGTATTGGGTGCAATCTCCCCCCATGCACTCTATTTCGATAGTCCATAGAGTTCATGTATTTATAGGAATTTTTTATTATGTCAAAATAGTGGTTACATGAGAGCGGCTTCAAAAAGCATGCATGAAAGTAAAAGTTGGTAACTTTTGTAGAAAGCTTTTGCTTTCAATATCAGAAATTGCAGTCTACAATGACCCTTATTCTAACCACTACTTTTCTAATTGTTTCTAAAAATAGAACCCTCTATGTGGGTGTATTTACAAACTATATGAATTATAAATCGTATTATTGATGTCCACCCTTTCATGCGCTCATGAACCTTCACCTGCTATATCAAAAACACCAAAACACATTAATACATGAATAAATTAGCACTCCAACAATTCCTTGTTCAGCACATTCCATAATTCATAGCATGCCCCTTAGTTGAAAAAGCAACTGAACTCATTTGATAAAATAAAAATAAACATGGATGGCCAATCACATGTTCCATCATTGAACAAAAATAAGCATGTCCCATGTAAAAACACATGCATGGAAATGTTCATGGAGGAGTTACATTAATGTGTTTGCGTATGATATGCAGAAATTAAGTGGTCATAATGGGGTCTTAATTGTGTTTTATGTATGCATTGACATTCTTCAATAGAGTGATTTTTGTACTTAACTAAATATCGATGATATTGAGTACCGATGCATGTAGTAGTGACATCATGATCAATTATTTTCTCTGGAACTAAGATTTCATATTGTTCTTCAATTAAAGGAGGGTCATCAAGAAGTGGAGTGAGTGGTAAAGTTCCTTTAAATGGTTTAAGTAAAACTGATATGAAAAGAGTTATGTATAATCCAATGAGATGGTATAGCTAATCGAAATGAGTTATCATTAATTTTTTTTGTATAATGCGAAATGGTCCATAATAGCATGGTGCAAGTTTAATTTTAGGATGCTGCAAAATATTTTTGAGACGTCTGTCAATAATACGCAACCATATAAGATCATTTTTCTTGAATTCCTTGGCTAATCTTTTTGTATTGATATTACGTGTATATCGCTCTTGACTTTTTCTAATGTGCTTGTGAACATCGTGAAGTATAGAAATGTGATCTTGAGTAATAGAATCAACCATCGGAATGTCGGTTTGGGTGAGTGACATGGGAGTGGGAAGTTTTTTACCATAAAAATTTTCAAAAGGTGCACGAGCAATAGTGGTGTGTGGTGTTATTGAAAGCAAATTGAAGCAATGGAAACTTTTCATATGAGTTACTGAGATTATCTAATGAATAACAATGCAATAAATCAAAAATAGTACTGTTCGTAGCCTCACTTTGTCCATTACTTTGGGGATGAAATGCAGAGCTAAAATCTATTTTAGAACCAAAATGTTGAAATAAGGCAACCCAAAAATGATTACAAAATCTAACATCACGATTAGATAACATTCCTTTAGGAAATCCATGATGTGGGAAAATGCATTTAATGAATAATTTTGTAGCCTGAGGTGCATATAAAGTTTTTCTACAAGCAATGAAATATATATATATTTACTAAAACTATGAACTATTGTCCAAATCATATCATTATGTGATGAAGTGATAGGAAGATCTGTGATAAAATCCATAGAGATTTGTTCCCATGGTTCGTTTGGAATGGGAAGTAGCATTAATAATCCACTTACCATGATGACATTTTACACGCTGACATACAATGCATTGAGAAACATAATGTGCAATATCTTTTTCCATGTGTGGCCAAAAGAAAAATCTTTGCAAGCAGAAATGGTGCTCTGTATGCCTCTATCACCCATGTAAGATGGTTCATGCATTTCTCTGATGACAAAATCTTTAACAATCCATGTTGAAAATAAAGTAAACCATGATGAAATGTATATTGTTCATCAGATAAAGGTGCACCATTGTTGAAGTCATGCCATGCACGTGAGAAATACAAATCAGATGCATAAGTGGAAATCATTTCTTGAAAAGAATGAATTTGGATGGCAGAAATATTATGCAAAACAACAAAAGCATCAGCTACAACATTAACTTTACCAGGTTGATATTGGATCATGGGTTGGAAATTTTGAATGAATGAAACCCATTTAAGATGACGATCAGAGGTTAAGGGTTGATTTAATAAATGCTTAATAGCCTTTTGATGAATTTTGATTAAGACCTCAGAGCCCATAAGATAATTTTTCCAAATTTTCAAAGCATGCACAACCGCTAACAATTCTTTATCATATGTACTATAATTATTTTCTGAGGGCTTAAGCTTCCTACTCTCAAATGCAATGGGATGATCATTTTGCATTAAAACAACACCTATTCTTGAACCACTAGCATGAGTAATGATATGAAAGGGGTGTGAAAAATCAGGTAACTGTAAAATAGGTGCATGTGAAAGTGCATGTTTGAGTTTTTCAAATGATTTTCATTGAACCACTAGCATGAGTAATGATATGAAAGGGGTGTGAAAAATCAGGTAACTGTAAAATAGGTGCATGTTAAGTGCATGTTTGAGTTTCTTTTCCAATAATAAAGTAAGAGGTAAAAATTTCAAACAAACTTCCTATAGAAACTAGCCAACCCAACAAAAGAACAAACATCATTGACTGATTGCAGTGTAGGCCATTCTACTAAAACTTTAATTTTTTCTGGATCCACATGGATGCCTTCACTTGAAATAATATGTTTTATTCTAGCTTATGTTGAAAGAAGTAACACTTTTTAGGATTAGCGTAAAGTGTGTTCTCTCTTAGTAAATGAAAAACTGTTCTAAGATGCTTCTCATGCTCATTATAATTCTTACTATAAACAAGTATATTGTCAAAGAATACAAGAACAAAAGCTTCATAATCAAGAAAAATGTTGTTCATCATTCATGCAAATGTAGCAGGGGCATTAGTTTGTCCAAAGGGCATTAGCGTAAATTCATAATGGCCGTTTTGAGTTCTAAATGCAATCTTAAAAATATCACTTTGTGTCATATGAATCTGATGGTAACCCAACTTTAGATCAATTTTGCTAAAGACACGATCTTCTCGCAATTTATCTAAAAGATCATCTATTCAAGGAATAGGGTATCTATTCCTTATTGTGATCTTGTTAAGGGCTCTATAATCAATGCACATTCGATAAGTTTTATTGTTCTTCTCTACTAAGAGAATTGTTGCTCCAAATGGGGAAGAACTAGGCCTTATAAGTCCTTTATGTAGTAGGTCTTTTACTTGGTTTTCTATTTCCTTTTGGTGTAGTGGGCCATGTCTATAAGATGCTTTATGAGGAGGAGAACTACCAGGGACTAAGTCTATGCTATGTTCAAAGGATCCTCGAGATGGTGGTAGTTCAGAGGGATACTCAGACATAAAACAATCCTTATAAGTAGTCATGAAAGGTTTATGTGCATCAGGAAGTGTATGAGTATAATCATTGATGACATTGACAAAAACAATGCATGAATTGGATCCTTTTCTAAATGTACGTTTACTTGAGTATGACTAATCAATGGAAATGGTTGGAAATCATGTCGTGCAGACAAAGTAATGATTTGACATTTAAATTCTAAGTTAAAAGTATGTGTATGGTAGTCAATGCATGGGTTATAATAATGACAAAAAGGCATACTGAATATAACATTGTAAGATTGCAAAAGTGCAATTCGAAATGTTCATGCATCTACATATGGGCCTATTCTAATTGTAACATCTTGCATTTCTCGTGTTACATTATAATAACTACCTTGAAATGTAGCTTCCACTTTATACAAGGAAGGAAATGTTTTTAATTTAAGTTCTTCTACTAATAAAGTGAAATGAAATCATGTGAACTACCATCATCGTGTAAAATATTAACCTGATTGTTATTGATACTATCCTGCATGCAAAGTAAAGAATGAATTGAGATGTCGTTACCCAAGGTACTTAAGTCCTTCTCCAATGTTTCCTCTGTCCAAACAGGATGAATTTCTTCATTATGGGCCTCCATGTTATGCAATTGAGCTACAACTGGTTTCATGTGAAGAGATTGCAATCGACACTTTATTTTTGTATGTCCAGGTTTACCACAATTCCAACAGGTAGTACATGGTCGCTTCTGTTGGGCATCCACCACTGAAGTTTGGAGGGTAGGTGGTTTGGTAGGTTGGAGAGATGAAGCAACAGGTGGAGTTGAGTAATTGGATTGTGGAGGACGAGGAAAACTAGAGTAAGATGGGGCATTAAAATTACACTTCATAGGAAATGTGGTCTAACAAAAAGTCGTTGTTGTAGATGGATCGACTTGGTTATGGACTGGAATTCCTTCTCTGCATCATAGGCAAAAGAGATAGCCTCGTTGTTGAAAGCTATCCTTCGGTACATCTTCAAGCATTTGAAGCAATAGTAAATTTTGCTAGAACCACTCCGTGTAGGTAGTGACCGTGTCACCCTTCTTCCATGTAAAGGTTGTCCATGCACGTCGAACGTGTAGGTGATATTGAGGAGGAAGAAAAGAATCCTTCACTTTATCTTGGAAAGCCTTCCACGTTGTTGGACGATCTGTACTGCGGTGTAGGACATTCCACCAGAGTTGAGCTTTTCCTACTAAATGGTTAGTGGCAAATTTGACTTTTTCACTTTCAGCATATCTTTCATCAGTATAAAAACTGTCAAACTATGACAACCATGAAAGAACTAAAGGTCCATCCTTACAACCATCAAACCATAGAAACTAGTAGTTTTTAGCACCAATCTTGAAATGCATGCCATCCAATTGGGTAGAGACAATTAGCTTTTACCACCCTCGTAAGGTTGTCTTTATCAGATTGCATCTTCTAGAGTACTTCGTCACATTGCCGAATCTCATTCTGAGCACCTCAAAGTTCGTGCCATAGGAGCTCGAGCTGTTGCTCGAGTGTTACCTCGTGTAGAGGTGACTCACCGAAATCCTCCATGGTGTTCGTAGGATCCATTAGTACGCAAAGAACAAAACCTTCTTGCGAGATATGTAAAAACAATTTTTGAGATTGCTTGAATTAAAATGTAAAAGGAAGGGTTGTTCTTGGGAATTGAAAAAGTAAGAAAGAGATGCAAGTTGTGTTAAATATAAGAAAAGAGAACTAGAGTGACAACACAAAGAGATAGTGTAGTGGTAAAGCATTTCCCTTATGAAAGTGAGGTTGTGAGTTCAAACCTCCCACCTTGGTGAATATAAAACTCCTTATTGCCACTCATAAATTAAAATTGGTTCACATAGCCAACGGTCACCAAGGGAGCCTTGGGTGCCAAAGTGATGCCTTACTTATGCCTAAGTTTTATGCCTTAGTCGATGCCTTGCTGTAGTGATACGCAAAGGTCACTGATACCATTGTTAGCAGGATCCTATCTCACGTGCATACAGAGGATATGAATGTTGAAAACACACAAAAAAATAGACATGCCAAGAGATGAGACATAATGTAGTATTGGGTGCAATCTCCCCCATGCACTCTATTTCAACAGTCCACAGAGTGCATGTATTTATAGGGATCTTAATTATGTCAAAATAGTGATTACATGAGAGCGGCTTCAAAAAGCATGTGTGAAAGTAAAAGTTGGTAACTTTGTAGAAAGCCTTTGCTTTCAATATCAAAAATTGTGGTCTACAATGACCCTTATTCTAACCACTACTTCTCTAACTAGTTCTAACAATAGAACCCTCTACGTGGGTTTATTTACAAACTATATAAATTATAAATCAAATTATTGATGTCCATCCTTTCATGCCTTTCACGCCCTCACAAACCTTCATCGGCTATATCAAAAACACCAAAACACATTAATACATTAATAAATTAACACTCCGACAATTCTTTGTTCAACACATTCGATAATTCATAACATCTGTTATTCTTCTCAAGTTGTGAACTTCAACTTACTATATTGGGGATGATTGTTATAAATATTTTCACGATGTCAAAGTGATTCAAACCATTCTATAATAATCCTAAAAACAAGATTGATAAATGGCTCTTTAAGTGGGATTGAATAATGTTCAAGTACTAGTCGACAGTGCCTAGATGAATGCATAAAAAAAAATCATCTGTACATTAACATTGTCGATTGTTACATCCGAATGGCTGATGACGATGGTTGCATAAATTTGGGAGGAGTACTGATGGAGAAGCATGCCTTTTGATTTAGTCATTGATATACTTTTGTTCAAGGATTGTTGCAAGATTTAGGAATTATGTGAAGGGTGTGCTCAATTCGTTTGAAAGTTAAAACATTTATGTTAATACGAATTGATGCCATGTTTTCACTCGGACATAAACTATTTTCTTGAAGAGTGTTATCTTTATTATTTGAATACTGATTAAGTTGAAGACTTCTTCTTTTGACAATTTGTATGCAGCCCTATTGTTATCGTTGTTACAAGTGAACCCAACATGAAAAGCTAGGGCTTTCTAGGACTTGACTTTAGCTAGACTTGTAACCTTGAGGCTATTTTACCTTGACCAAGATGGATGATGAAATTGAAAGTAGATACGAGCTTACAAGGAGTGGATTGTGAGGTGACATTGATACACATACAATTAATACACTACTTAAACTTGTTTCCTTGACTTAAAATAGTGTTGTAAATAGAGAAAATTGGATATAGACCTTAGAAGAAATAGTCAAAGAGCATGGATTTTTTAGTGGCCAAAACATATCATATTTCTTGCGCACTTATGAACTTAAAATGTACTTTTATGGTGTGCCTATGATTATGAAATTATTTGACTTTGCAAGAGAATCGTTGCCCTTGAAGAAAAATTACATTCCTAGGATGATTTTAAAGATTTATTGAAAGAGGAATATCTTCTTGGGAACCTAGCCATGCCTACATGATGATCATTCAAAGAATAGGTGGCTACTCCAAATAAGGGCCTTGTTGGGACAAAATTTGAAGAGAAATTTAGTCACTTGGATGAGGCTAATTAAAATGCATTAGCGCATGACAAAGTGGAGTTATGTGTTTAGAGTGCAAACCCATCGCTAGGGAATTTGTTAGAAGACTGAAGTGAGCTGATGGGTTTGAATAGTGAGTGGGATAGAGTGTGTGAGATTGTACTAATGCTTGTGAAAAATAAACAATGGAAGTCACATGACAGAGTGGAGGAAATTAAGAAACCAATGGAAACGCAAAGTCCTCAGAGTCCATCTCTCGATTCCAAGATTGAGGCTCATCTTGAGATATGACCTTTAGCAACTCCACCTACATATATAAAAGAGATTGTTCAATGTATCAAAGACCTTTGTTTGAAATCTAGCACATTAGAGAAACTTTATACATTAAAGGACAAGTAAGAATCTAAGTGTAAACTTGTTGAAAGATGTGCTTGGTGTGTGATAATTTGGAGCATGCTAGTAAGTCTTGTGAAGCATTTCACGAAGTTATGACCATGAATATTGTGTAATGGAGTGAAGGAAAGATATGGTTTAGTGACATAGGAAAGCCAGTGTCCACAAACTTTGGGAAAGGAGGGATGAGGAAATATTTTGAGGCTTTGATTGGTCACATGGCTTGTAATGCATCTAGTTTTTTATTAAAGCTTGAATATGAACATGAAAGTGGAAGAGAATATCTTGGAGAATTTTTTGGATAAGCAAAGATTCTATTAAGGAATCGTTTCGGGGTTGAGTGGGTACAAAGTCTAATGGAAGTGGAGAGGCTGATGCATAGTCTAGTTGGGGATTCTTGATAGGTCGGATGCTCCAAGCACACATTGCCATCATTGATATGTGAAGCTCACGAATGTATGTTGTGATGGAGTGCATGTGCATGGGTGAAGAAAGATAAGTGCCTCATGCACGGCCATGTAGTATTGCCCTATGCATGCATACTCATAAATGAAAATAAAGTGATATGGTTCAAAAGACCGATCTTGAGCAAGATACCCAAGGGTATGTTGCAAATGAAGTTTCCTAAGGTATAAGATAGAGTAAAAATCATCATATGTGAACTAAATCCTTTGACCATTGTTGTCCTCGTATCCATGAAGAAAGAACGTGGGATCGACTATGCCACATAATCCTAGTAGGAGGTGGATGAACCAAACCTTAAGAGAGAAAGATTACAAGTTAATCCTCAACCATGGCTTTTGGGGCAACTGGCTAGCCCATCATACTCCTAGTTGGGAAGTTTTGAGTTCAATTCCCAACATTGGTATTAGAGTCTAGTTGAGGAACTTGGGAAACATGGAGATAGAAAGCCCCAATTGTGGGCGCTTGGGAAAGCGCTTGACCATGGATGAGTTTGAAGCTGGCCATAGATGAAGATACATGGGCATTTGGGCACCAAAGGAGGGGTTGGATGGGTCCAAAATAGGTCCAAGTGCTGGAATTTGGAGTTAGTGGAGGTACTCAACCTTGGGAAGGGGTCTATCAAGTTATAGAAAGGGACCATAAGTGAGCATTAAGGACTAAACTCAATCCAAGGGGGAAGTAATTTTACATAATCCTACAAGACGTGCATGAACCACACCTTAGGAGAGAGGATTATGAAGTAATCATCAACAATGGCTTTCGGTGCAATTGGTTAGCCCATCATTCACTGCTACCTGATGTATTATGATGAAGAACATACTTTGACTTATAAATAAAAGTGGAAATTGTTTTTCCTTTTTTTTTGTTATCTTTCTATGAATTTCTCTCTTCTTTTCTTTTCCTTTTTTTTCTTTATTTATTGATTCTTAAAAAAGCATGAAAAATACAAGTGCCACAAGAGCATTTCAAAGATAAATAAAATGGCTACAAAAGAAAGAAGCCTAAAAACCAAACTATAAGTACTATAAGTACATCATATATGAAATAATTTTATAGAGTTTCTAAGTGGGGTGTCCTAGAAACTTCTTTTATCCCTTTTTTGAGCATGTTGAGTATTTGCATCTTGCGCTCGTCACCACGAATCATCAAGTCTCTCCTATGCTTGTATCTAGTTTAAAGCATGGTGATAGAGTGCCACTTCTTGATCTTTTCATGGACAAAGGAAACCATCTTGAACCTAAGATTCCGTGTGACTTTTATATCTCATGATTGGTTCAGAATTTGGAGAAACCAATGCTTCCATTTTGTCTGGAACATGCTATAAGTGTTTCCTTCTTGTGTTTGTCCTATAATACGTGGTTACACTCCTTTTCTATCTATAGAGTATATCTTGCCAACCTCTTACTAATAGTTATATGGTTTGGTGAGACAATCTTAGAATTGTGCTAAAAAAATGTAGTGAGAAAGGAAACTTCAAATGTTTGCGTGTAGTGGGATGGGAGAAAAATGAGACACAAATAATTTGCCCACAAATAATCCAAACTATGTGCAATAGATAAATTGAATAGTAAATAGTCTATGCCATTATGAAATCCTATGGCCTCTTTGTCTACCACTTGCAAGTTATCAAACACTACAAGACACACTTCTATCATATTAAGTATCTTGTGTGTCATACGAAGTGCAAGGTGTGGTACATGCTCCATCTTGTATGCATATCTAATAACCTTGAGCATGTATTCATTGGTTAATATATTCTTTGGTGGATCTTAGAGTTGAGGATGGTTGAGCAAGTGCTTACCAATGAGTCAATCTTGATGCAATTGAATGAACTCATAAGGAGTTCTACGTCTTGGTATAGAGCAGTAACTTGAGTCCCTCTATAAGAAAGGTGATAGTGAATTGAAATGTTGGTGATGATTAGGATTATTTGCAAGGAAAGCCTTTTCTAAGATGAACCATATATATCATCTACCAGGTAGCTAAGGTCTTCTATGTCATAAAGTAAATTGTGATCCAGTGACTTGCCAACACATTGGGTGAGATACTACCTTGCCAACACACAAGGTGAGATACTGCCTTTCTTGATCCTTCATAAGTATGAATGGTGCTTGCATAGGGTATAGGAGATGTATTGCTTTTTTGGACTTCAATACCTTTTCCAAATTGCCACACAAGAATCTCCTGTTCAAAGTCTCGTGCTCAAGAATCTACTATCCCATGGGAGCTAGGCCCATTCACTTCTATAGTCTTCCTAAAAAAAAAAAACAAAAGAATATCCTGTTCAAAGTCAATAAAACTATTATTCCTACCTTCAATGCACATGTCCTTGTTCCATGTTTGGAGGATTTCATATGGTTGATACTCTCTAAAAGCTAACTCTATTGGGAGCAAGCGATCATCTTCTTGTCGGATTGCTTTGAGGTTTGACAAGATTGGTGAAGCCTGCTCAAAGTGAGGAGATGATGGTAGAGGTGAACTTGTAGCTTCTTTTTCAAGGATAGGTGATAGTTGTGGATCCTTTGCATTCTGAAAGTCATCTATTTTGGTTTTGGAGACCCTCAATCTCATCCCTGTATAGCACTATCATGTTTCTTTGTTCTCCTATGATTGCTTGAAGCTGTAAGAACTTTTTTGCACCTCCTCGAGCTTCCTAATATAATAATGGGTCATGGGCTACCCTTGCTTATTGTAGCAATCTCTTGAGTTCTTGTTTTTTGATTTGAAACTCTCCGAATTGTAAGTGCAATTGCTCTTCAAACTGTGAGTGAACTAGGGAGACATTTGAGATTGTATCACGGTTTATCTTTTGTCACATATCCATAAATGCTAGTGCCTATGTGCCAAGGAATTGCTTTGGCGTGTATTCTTGGTCCTTTATACTCTTTGAGGCATCATTTGCTTTGGTTTGAAGTTGAGTTTTAAGCAAAGTTTTCGTAGTTGTAGGAGTTCTTACCATGTTTGTAGCCTCTACAAGATCCTATTGGGTTGCAACTAGGTGTGCCAATGTTTCACTATGTTGTATCCTTTCTTCTTTTAATTCCTTTTGTAGCATTGCTACCTCTTGTGTGTCTCATGCAATAACTTTTTCTTTCTCTACTATCGTGTTCTTAGCATAGTCCAATTTATACTCATGTAAGAACTTTAAGATTAATTGCGTCTTGTTATCTATTGAAACGGGTGGAGGCTTAATCATATGAAATATGGGCGGTAAGCTGTTGTTAGGTGGTGATGGTACAAGGATGGGTAGGGTGGCATATGCGAACTATGAGTGTCAGAGGAGGAAGAAGAGGAACTTACAAGAGTTGTAGGAGTGTGACCCCTTTCCTTCTCTACTTCATGTTGTTCTCTTTGGTTTCTTTGTGTCTTTGAAAGCTTCTTAGGAGGACTTAGTTTAGTCTTGGTGGAAATAGTCTGGTAGTACATGATCATTGGCTCTAATGTTACTCATAGAGTTTTATTTTTCAAAATGCCTCTTTGGTCTCCTCCTCCCATTCCACACTAAGAGAATCAGATAGCACAACCATTTGGACTAGCTTCTATAATGAGGGTTTCTTCCTCTTCTTAGCTCCCATTTCTTGTTGATGTACTACAAGAGGTTCAAAGTGTCTCCATCATTGGCTCTTTTCCGAGTTTTCTTGATGGTGGAGCTTCCATATGGTTCAATGCGCTTGTAACCAAGATGTTGTCATCAAATTTAAGCTAATTAAGTAAGTGGGTTAGGGGATGTTAGTATATGTTATAATAAATATGTACAATAATGAGTGTGCATGTGTCTCTTGTGCATGGGATCCACAAAGGCGTCTTTTCATGGACCTTAATGTGGCCCTATAGCATGCATACAGGAAAATGCAATTGAGAGAATCATGGTGCAAAAGACACGGTTGTTAATTCAGCACATTGGTTTGACACATAGAGGCTCGCCTAAAGTTTAAACCATGCGAATGAATTGGTATAAGTTTGCATGGATATGTTAGGAGGATCTAGAAATGATTCTATCATTGTGTACGTAAGGAGTACATGTCATTTGTAGTTCTAGGAATCCATTTGAGTGAGCTCCAAACTTTTCTTAGGGATGAGGCTCTTCTTTTGAACCCTTGTGGTATGCATGATGGTGGGATTTTTTGGTTTCCTAAGAGCTTCAAATCTTTGAGTTGGGATTTTCTTTGGTATGCAAACCCATTTGGTAGATGGGGTTGTTCTTCTTGCTAGATTTTCTGTCCTACAAGATTTGAATTTAACCTTTTGTACATGGGTTGGTTGTATTCTCGAAATTCCTATGGAGTTGGTGGTGGAGGATGAAATCACACAATGATTTGCAAATGATGTTTTTTATCTAGATTTGTGATTTCCCTTGTTGTGCTTGAAGCAATATCTCGGGGACCTTGACTTGCCAGCTCTTTGTTGTTGAATAATGAAATGGATGATCCTTCTTGGTTGTTCATCTTGCTTGTGGCGGAGGAGTGGACGTTGCCTTTCTTTATCTTCATCCTGCTTGATGTCTAGAATTTCCATTGAAGTTTTCGGTATTTTAATTAACTTCTCCTCTCTAGGTGATTGAGAATGTTCCTCACATTTACTACTAATAAAAGTTCATCACACGACTTTGCTACTAGTAGCTCAGAGGAATGCATATTCATGGGGTACAATCAAGCATTCAGAAGTAGATGTGAAACATCCTAGAGAATAATCCACAACTACAAAATGCTTATTCAACCGATCTCTACTTAAGATTAATTATTTTCCATGTTTGCTTAAATCAATTACTTAAAACTCTTCCAAAGAGACTAGCCCTTCTACATTCAAAAGACTTTTCATTTCTCTTAAGCATGCTAGCTCTTTCCCTTTCATGCTGAATATAACATCCTCCGTTTGATAGATAGCTTCCAACATAGCCCTAAGTAATTCACTCTCATTGATGCACCTGAATCTATGTGTGCTATCACTTTATTTTAAAGTATGGTCCTAGCATAGCATGTAGTCATAGCTTCTCTTTGATTGGCCCATTGTCTCATCATGAAAACTTGTACTAAAGGGGCAAAATGGATGGGTTTAGAAAGCCCTTGCATCAGTCTCTTACGTTAAAGGATTCTCTACCTAGCTTCCTCTCTAATTCTTTCCTCCTTGGCCTGTTAGTTCTTTTGCTATTTGGATTCGTTTAGACATCTCATTAATCAAGGGCTTAAGAATCATCTTGATGCGATATATGCTAATATAGTTGGGCAAGATTTCACCCTCCAATGTCACTAAGTAGATCGCACCTCATCTAGAGATTTTGTTTGTAAAAAAATGGTCCATGGCCTCTTTTGAAGCTTCTTGGCATGTTGTTTTAGTTTGTATACTAAAACAAAGTCTCCTTCTCGTAGGCCTTTATCTTTGATATGTGCATCATAATAGGATTTCTATCATTCTTAGTAGCGTAAATGTGACTGGTGGCTCTTAGTCTCATCTCTTGTAGTTGCTCTAACAACTCCACATATTCAAGAACTCATGAACTTTCCATTCATACATTTCTGGTACTCATAGGGTAATAGTGTGCAAGTCAATTAGCAAAATAGCATTTTGGTCATATACCAAGTTAAATGGTTTTGTTCCTAACATTGTATTTTAATCATTCTTGTAGGCCCAAATTGGATGATCCAATTGTTTGTCGTGATTAGACCGCTTAGTATTCAAAATTCTTATAAGCACAATACATAGACCGCTTAGTATTCAAAATTCTTATAAGCACAATACATAGAATCTTGCTTGTGCTCTCGACTTGGCCATTTGCATGTGGGTGATAAAGGGGATGGATTTTTGTGCACTATTAGAAACTCTTCTAATAGACGTTGAATAACATCATTAATAAAACAAGTTCCCCTACTACTAACAATTTTGATTGTTAAGTTGTACCTAGTGAAAATTTCTGCAAAAGGAAACTTAATTGTGGTCTAAGCATTACATCTTCTTGTTGCTCTAATTTCAACCCATTTTGTTAGATAATGTTTAGCCATTATAATGTAATAAAATGAGAACTTTTTGCTAGGGCTTAATGGGTACAACAAAATCGATTCCTCAATTGGCAAATGCTCTAATGATCATCATAGGTCTAAGTGGCATTTGGTCTTGACAAAAATGATATTTCATTCTATGACATATGCCACACCTTTTAACATGTCTCATTGCATCCATGTGCAATGTTTGCCACCAAAAGCCAACAAAGAGTATGTGATTGGTTGTTTGTTCAAGGGAAAAGTGTCCCCGCCCTTGAATGAGCCATTTCCAAGATTGGTAATTCATATGTTATTCCGTTTGGTGGTTCACATTTATCAACCTAGAAAGGTGATCTGCATGCACGCGCATATTATCTTTTTTGATTATGAACTCAAAGTCAAATTCCATCAATAAGATAAACCATCTTACCAATATTACATTGTTGTATGGTTTTTTACAAGGTAGAGAAGGGCTTGGTGATTGAAAATAAATTTAAAATTATTTGCAAGCAAATAATTGTTGATATATTTAGATAGTGATGTGTGTGAACACACTAGGATTGTCGAGGCACTTTTATCCCTCTTTAGGAGGTTTTTTCCCTCGACTTTTATATATGCCTATAACCCTAATGGGTAACTTATCTTTTTACATTCTTTTGGTAATACATTCAGTATTGTGTTTTGTGCTCCAAGCTGCTTCTTCTTCCTTGTGTTGTTCGCATGCTTCCATAGACCTCAAACTCGAACAATTGGTATGAGAGCAAGTCATCTCTTCATCTAGGGCATCATCGACACCCCTCTAGTCATAGTCTCAAAATCACATGAAATTTGGTGAGGATACTCAAAGCGATTAGGAGTTCAAAATGACTTCACTCTATGGTGTCCAAAGCATGATCTAAGCTCATTTCGGCCTCATAGCATACTATGAAAATGCCTATCCAGTCAATTTCTTCTTTTTGTGCCAAAGATATATACAGGTTGCAGTTTTCCAATATAAGTGCCTCGAAGTCTTCTACAAGTTTAGTAGAACTCAAAAAGGTAGTTCTGTTCAACTTTTTTGAGATACAATTATTTTTCCAGATCAGGGTATTTTAGTCAGTTGCCATGGATTAAAGCAGTGATGTATTCTATATGCTGGCGGTTGAGGATAAGTTGGATGGTACCAATTGCCCATTATGGGTTTATATGATGCATCATGTATTGGTTGCAAAATGACTATGGAATATTGGGCAGGGTGTTGAAAAACATCCTATTACACCTGCAAATAAAGTTACTGAAGGTGATGCAGATGACATTGAAGATGGTGATATTCTTCATGTTCCTATTCATGTTGCAGTTCCTATTGCACATACTATAGAGAAACTTCATTAGGATGGCAGAGATGCTCAAGCACATGCATTGATAGCCTTGTCTGGTAAACATGCCATTAGTCCTCACATTCACTTGTGCAGAACAACAAATGATGCTTGGGATACACTTACCACTTTATACCAGACAAGGAATGAGGCTCCTATTGCTTACCTCCAAAAATAGTTGGAGGGTGAGCACATGAATGAAGGAGATTCCATATTGGATAGTTTTTTGAAAAAGATCAAGGATTTTGAAGGAGCAATTGAATTCTACTGATGAAGTCTTGCCTGACAGTTCGCTTGTGCAGACTGTTTTGAATGGTCTTCCAGATTCATATAAGCTTTTTGCTTCTACTCTTTGATTGATGATGAAAGGCAATCCAAATGCCTTAACATTTGAGGAGTTATTCTTTGTTATGTTGCAGGAAGATGAGTATAGGCAGAACATGTCCATTATGCATGTTGTAGATCAAGCTTTCTTAGCTAGTCAGAAGGGCAAAGGTAAATGGAGCTCTTCTACTAGTAATAAAAAATCTCCTAATTCTACACAATCGAAGAAGTACGATAAAGATGAGAAGAAAATAGAAAAGCAGAAATTGTTCTGCAAATATTGTAAAGGAAATGATCGTGTCATAAAGAGCTATCCAAAAATGGCTGCAAAAGAGGCAAAGAAGAAAGAGTTTGGAATGGTTGTTGGAGAGGCCTCTATGCCCAAAATAGATTCTGCTAATCTTGTGCAAAATGAACGATGGGCATTTACTACTGTTTGTAGTTATGGCCCATCTTCACATGAACAATGTATGTCTGCAGTAGACTCAGATGTTTGGTACTTTGATAGTGGGGTAACCAAACATATTACCTCACACTGTAGTTTCTTCACTCCACTTGAGCCTACCCCTACAGGGAATACTGTCACATGTGCCAACAACTCCTCTTATCTTGTCATGGGAGTTGGTAAGATCATTCTGACTACTGCTCATGGTAGTTCTTTTACATTGTCAGATGCTTTATTTGTGCTAGGGATCAAGAAAAAACAGTTATCTGTTTTAGCATTAGCCAAGATGAGCTTGGTTGTAAAATTTGTTGATGATTGATGTATAGTTCATGATCTATCAAATGGTAATGTCATAATTGCTTCTGGCATTTTATCTCATGGGTTGTATAAGCTCATAGTGTTATAATTTATGGAATAATGGAATGTTAAATGGATTTTAATGTCTTGATGTTTTCAATGTGATTTGTGTTTTGATTTAGCAGGTGAAGAATCATGAGGGCATGAACATGCATGGACTTATTCAGATATTTTTGAAGTTAGTTAAAATATAGTATTTTAGATATTTTTTGTGAAAATAATATATTGCTTATATTTTTTTATAAAAATAGTAGATCATCTTGAAAAGCAATGATTTTGTTAATAAAGCAGATTTTCATAAACGCAAACTTTTTGAAGCACTACCCTCATGTATCTTCTATTTAGGACATAATGAAAAATACATATAAATACACATGCTCTAATTGACTCATCCATCAGAGTATGTGGGGGCAGATTGTACCCAATCTTGTGTCTTGTCTTTTGTCTCTATCTATTCTATTTATGCTTTTGTGAGATTTCATTTCTGTACTATCTCTGCGTACATGAGTCTGCAAGATCCGATCAATAGTGGTATCAAAGCCTACATGCGTCTGTGGAGGTGGTTTCTCGATGTTCAATCATGATTTGCGATGTCAGTTTGCAATTCGGCATCCATCTCGATCATCAGGCCCAGTCCTAGGTTTTGGTTCTATATAAGGCCATGGAGCCTACCCATAATACCGAGGATTTTGTTACATCACCCCTACTTGGGGTACTGATTGAGCAATAGTTGGAGCTTTTGTGGTACAAACAACAATATGCTCAAAACACGATAAAAGAACATTATGCTATGCTCCAACAAATGCAGAGTGATGACAATAACCTTGTTAGGGTGGTGAAAGCCATTATCACTGCTCAAGAAGAAGGCACACACTAAAAGGTCGATGCCAAAAATTTCCAATTTTCTTGATTCGATGGGTGAAAGGATGGCCAGTTTCTTCTTTCGTGGCTATCCCAATATGATCAATTTTATTTTGATGAATTGTATTTTGCACTTGAAAAAGTGAAATTTTTTACTAATTATTTGGTGGGTAAGGTCCAGTTATGGTGGAATATTTTGCAGAATAGCATCGATTGCCCACCACATGGATTGCATTTCAAGAAAAGATCAAGGAGTCCTTCCTTCCTCCTCAGTTCCACTTACATGATTGTCAATCATGGACAACTTTTGGATGGAAAGAAGGAGATATTGTGTCTATGCACATTGAACACTTTTGGCAATGACTACTTCTTATTCGTTTGCTTGAAACAATCTAGAAGATACCTTGCAATGGAAGTATGAAGATGGTTTGGATATAGGAATCCAAGCCAAGATCAACACACTACGTCAAACAAACCTCTATGAAGCTGTTTCTGTTGCCCATGATGCTAAGAAGGAGTTTTAGTCCATCACCAAGTCCATTCGCTTATAACGAACGTTCCAACGACAACAACCAATCAAGCCCAATTTTCCTTTCAAACATCCTTTCACTACTTTTTAGCACCACCTACTTTTCAACACCTTCCTCAATCCAATTTCACATCAATACACAAGACCACCCCATTGCAACCTAGCATACCTCCAACCCTTCAAACTACGATGATGGATGCTCAACAAAAGAGGCCCTGTATCACTTGCTAGCATTGCGGTAAGTTTAGTCATACTAATGCTAAATGTAGGTTGTGAACTAACAATATGAGACGTGTCGAAGCTCAAGTAGACAACATGGAGGTGCTTCATGAAGACACACAACCTGATTGGACCGAAGAAGCATTGGAAAAGGATCTAAGTACTTTGGGTAACAAAATTTCTATTCATTCTTTACTTTGCATGCAAGCTACTATTAATGGTAAAGTTGTTAATATTTTACATGATTATGGCATTCTAATCAAAATATACCAACATGCTATTAAGAATTCATTAAATCAACCATTGATTTTCAAAAGACACATTAAATGGGCTTCATTTATACAAAATTTTCAGCCTTTAATTCAATATCAACTTGGCAAAGCTAATGCCATAGCTGATGCCCTTAGTCACTTCCCATCCCCACAAACAAATATTGTTTCAATCAATAATATTTTATCTATTCATATTCATCCACTTTACACATGATTCCTACATATGCATCTGATTTGTATTTTTCACAGACATGGAATGCTTTCAATAATTCTACAACATTTAGTGAGGATCACTACACTTTTAGTAATGGATTCCTGTATTTCCAACACAAGTTATGCATCACACAAGGTTTTAAAGAATTTTTTATGAAAGAGATGCATGAACCACCATATATGGGTCATGAGGCATACAAAGTACTATTTCTACATGTAAAGAATTTTTCTTTTAGCTCAATATGGAATAGGATATTGCACAGTTTCTTTCCCATCGCATTGTGTGTCAAGGTGTGTAATAACATCATCGTAAAGCATTTGGATTGTTAATGCCACTTCCCATACCTAATGGACCATTGGAATAAATTTCTATGGATTTTATTACTAGTCTTCCTACAACTTCATCTCATAGTGATACGATTTGGACAATTGTTTATAGGTTTAGTAAAGAGGCGTACTTCATTCCTTATAAAAAGACCCTTTCTACACCTCAAGCTGCTAAGTTATTTATTAAATGTATTTTTCTACAACATGGCTTTCCAAAAGTTATTCTTTCATATCAAGATGCTTGTTTTTGTAATCACTTTTGGGTTGTGTTATTTCAAAATTTAGGTTCCAAAATAGACTTAAGCTCTGCATTTCACCCTGAAAGTAATGGGCAAAGTGAAGCTACAAATAGTACTATTTTTTAGATTTATTATGTTGTTATGATTTAGATAATCCAAGTAATTGAGATGAGAAACTTCCTTTAGTATAATGTGCATATAATAACACAACACATACCACTAGTCAATGTGCACCACATGAAATCGTTTATGGTAAAAAGCTTCCCATTCCCATGTCTATCACTCAAACTGATACACCTATGGGTGATACTTTTGCATAAGATCATATTTCTACACTTCTTGATGTTCATGATCACATTAAAAAAAAATATTTCACAACCTCCTAAGGTTAAACTTGCACCATGTTATCATGGACCTTTTTGTATTATTCAAAAAGCTTATGAGAATGGTTTTAGACTAGACATACCTTCTCATTGGAATATACATAATTCTTTTCATATTAGTTTATTGAAATCCTTTAAAGGAACTTTACTGCTCACTCCTATTTTAGATGATCCTCCTTTACTTAAAGAGGATGCTGGAATTTTTGTTTCAAGAGAAAATACTTGATTATGATGTTAGCTACTACACACACTAGTAAGCAATATCATAGATATTTAGTTAAATATAAAAATCACTCACTTGAAAAATCTCAATGGATTCATAAGACATCATTAACTCCACATCATGTCCACTTGTTTTTTGCTTATCATTCACAATCACATTAAAATCTAGTTTTCCATTTCCATGCATGTGTTTTTACATGGAACATGTTTATGATTATTCGATGATCAAACATTTGACTGGCCATCCATGTATATCTTATTCTTATCAACTGAGGTCAATTGCTCGTTAACTAGGAGGCATGTTATACTTTATGGAATAATGGAATGTTAAATGGATTTTAATGTCTTGAGGTTTTTAATGTGATTTGTGTTTTGATTTAGGATGTAAAGAATCATGAGGGCATGAAGATGCCCTCATGATACTATGCACTATGCTCAGTGTGACATTGTGACACTGTACTCACTATGCTTACTATGCTTACTATGCTCACTGTGCTCACTATGCCCACTCTACTCACTATACTCACTATACTCACTGTGCTCATTACTCCATGTACCCCTTGTGCTCCTTGTGCATTGTTCACTGTTCGAGTTCCGTTTGGTTATCAGATTAGTTTATCAAGGTTGTTTATCAATTCGGTTATCATTTGATTACTCCTTACTCCAAGGCATCAATTCAGACATAGAACTATGGCATATCTTTGGCATCATTGGCTTCTTTGCCCCTCATGGTTCTATTGGTTCACTTTGGTTCCCTTTAGTTCTGTTGGGAGCGGTTGGCTACACGCAAACCAATTCTAACGTATGAGTGGCAATATGTTCTTAGTTATTTCCCTAGTTAGCTTACTTATTTCTCTAGTAAGCCTATTTAGTTCCTTATTTAGCATGAAGGGGATTTGAACCCACAACCTCATACTTCCAAGAGATAAGCTTTATCCATTAGCCTATTTTGACTTTTTGATACCCCATTCCTTTTAATTAATGTTTAACATTACTTTTTACCACTCTCTTCCTCTTATTTATTTATAAATTTATTTATCCATTCATTCATTTATTTATTTATCAAACACTCTTATATATATATATATATATATATATATATATATATATATATATATATATATATATATATATATATATATATATATATATATATATTATACACTATTGTTAAATTTCTTTTCCCATGCTTAGTCCTAGGTTTTGGTTCTATATAAGGCCATGGATCCTACCCATAAATCGAGGATTTTGCTACATCATTCCTACCTAGGGTATCGATTGAACAACAATTGGACCTTTTGCGACATGAACTCCAACATGCTCAAAATGAGATAAAAGAATGTGATACTCCACTGCAACAAATATAACCTAGTTAGGGTGGTGAAGGCATTATCACTACTCAAGAACAAGGCACACAGTCCAAGATTGGTGCAAAAAATTTCTAATTTTCATGATTTGAGCAGCATGTCATCAACATAGACAACAATGATCAGAAGCACATCATTAGCACGCTTCACATATAAGGTGCTTTCAGTTGGACTGTTCTCAAAACCATGTGCAATCAGATAGGCATGTATCTTCTCATACCAAGCACGTGGTGCTTGCTTTAAACCATATAATGCCTTCTTTAACCTGCACACCTGGTTTTCATGCCCTTTCTGCACAAAGCCATGGGGCTGAAAAACATTGACTTCTTCATGCAAGTCACCATTCAGAAATGCTGTTTTAATGTCCAACTGATGTACATTCCAACCATGATGGGCTGCAAGTGCACAAATTCTCTGAACAGTAGTCATACGGCATGTGGGTGCAAAGGTCTCATCAAAATCAATGCCTCTTTCCTGCGCATAACCCTTTGCAACAAGCCTAGCCTTATACCTGTCAACTGTACCATCAGGTTTACACTTCAGCTTGTATACCCACTTAGTGCCAATGGCCTTCTTGCCAGGAGGCAAGTCACATAAAGACCATGTACCATTCTTCATTATAGCATCATATTCAGATTGCATAGCAGCCATCCAATTTTTTGAATTCTGTGCTTCATCAAAAGAAACAGGCTCATTCTCATAACAAAGACTAGAGGCAGCCATAGCATAGCAATCTGATGCTGAACGAGTACGATATGACAAAGGTGCATCTAATTTGTTGTCACGCAAAGTCTGCACCAGCCATTTTGGCATAGTTTTTGCTTTCTCAATATCAGCTCTCTCATCAACAAGTGCATCATGTAAATCTGCATCAGAAATGGAATGATCTGCATCATCATATGAAACCTGTAAAGGCTGAGAAGTTGCCTCATTAGGACCAGCACTAGACTGTCCACTTGTAAAAAGAGGCATCAAAGTATCATACATGTCTTTGGAGCTAACAGATGTCTCTTTAGTACATGAAAGCAATGGCTGAATTGCGTCTTCCACAAAAACAACATCACGGCTAACTAGAATGCGTTTTGTCTGTGGATGATACAGACGATAACCTTTACTTTCAGAACTGTATCCAACAAAAATACATTTTACTGCTTTATCATCTAATTTTCTGCGATGTTGTTCAGGCACTAGTGCATATGCCAAACAACCAAAAAGACACAGATGAGCAACAGATGGCTTGCGGTCATGCCAAGCCTCATATGGAGTGATAGACTGCAGTGCTTTAGTGGGACACCTATTCAGTATATATGCTGCACACATGACAACCTCAAGCCAGAAACTATGTGGTAAAGCCTAACTCTTGACCATGCACCTCGCCATCTCCATGAGTGACCTGTTCTTCCGTTCAGCAACTCCATTCTGTTGAGGTGTATACGACACTGTACACTAGTGTTTTATCCCACGTTCAGCCAGAAATGCATTAAAATCTGAAGACATATATTCCCCCCCTCGATCAGAACGGAGGGTGCCCGTTTTACATGCTGACAGATTTTCAACCAAAACCAAAAATTGTTTAAAGCACATGAACACTTCAGACTTTGCTTTGAGTGGATATACCCATGCATGCCTGGGAAAATCATCAATGAAAGTCACGAAGTAAAGGTAATTTCCAAAAGAGGGTGTCTGCATAGGACCACAGACATCACTATGTACAAGCTGAAATTTCTGCGTAGCCCGAAATGAACCATCTTTTGGAAAGGATGAACGCTGCATTTTGCCCAAAATATAGCCTTCACAAACATGTTTTCCAGGTGCCTCAAGTTTGGGCAAAGAGGACACCATTTCTGATTTCTGCAGGCGTAACAGACTAGCAAAATTCAGATGACCAAAGCGTGCATGCCAAAGCTTTGCATCTGACATAGCCTGAGAATCATGAACTGCACATGCATAATCATTCATAGATCTTTCATAGTCTATGAGCTTATACAGCCCACGACATAAAATGCTAGAAGCAATAATAACATCGCCATTTGATAGATCATGAACTGTACATCTATCATCAACAAATTTCACAACCAAGCCAATCTTGGCTAATGCAAAAACTGATAATAGATTCTTCTTGATCCCTGGCACAAATAAAGCATCTGACAAGGTGAAAGAACTACCATCAGCAGTAGTCAGAATGATCTTACCAACTCCCATAACAGGATAAGAGGAGTTATTGGCACATGCGACAGTATTCCCTATAGGGGCAGGCTCGAGTGAAGAGAAGAAACTGCGCTGCGAGGTAATATGTTTGGTCGCCCCACTGTCAAAGTACCAAACATCTGAGTCTATTGCAGACATGCACTGATCATGAGAAGATGGGTCAAAACTGCAGACAGTAGTAAACGCCCATTCTTCTTCCTCCACAAGATTTGTAGACTCTGTTTTTTGGTGTAGAGGCCTCTGCAACAACCATTCCAGCCTCTTTCTTCTTTGCCTCTTTTGCAGCCAGTTTTGGACAGTTCTTTATGATATGATCATTTCCTTTACAGTACTTGCAAAACAATCTCTACTTTTCTGATTTCTTCTCATCTTTATCCTGGTTCTTCGATTGTGCAGCATCTGCAGATTTCTGCTTACTAGTAGAAGAGCTCCATTTTCCTTTGCCCTTCTGACTAGCCAGGAAAGCTTGATCTGCAACACGCATAATGGACTTGTTCTGCTTGGACTGATCTTCTTGCAACAGAACATAGACTAACTCCTCAAATGACAAGGCATTTGGATTGCCTTTCATCATCAACCAAAGAGTAGAGGCAAAACTCTGATATGAATCAGGATGACCATTCAGAACAGTCTGCACAAGTGAGCTATCTGGTATAACCTCATCAGCAGAAATCAATTGTTCTCTTCAGGTCTTTGATCTTTGTGAGAAAACTGTCCATCGAATCACCTTCATTCATGTGCTCACTCTCCAACTGTTTTCGGAGGTAAGCAACACGAGCCTCATTCCTAGCCTGGTACAAAGTGGTAAGTGTATCCCAAGCATCCTTTGCTGTTCTGCAAGAGCGAATGTGAGGAATAATAGCACGTTTGACAGACAAAGCTATCAATGCATGTGCTTGGGCATCTCTGCCATCCCAGCAAATCTGCTCTGTAGTAGGTGCAACAAAAACAACAGCATGAACAGGAATCTGTGGAATATCATCTTCGACACCATCTTCATCAGCTCCAACACCTGTATTTGCAGTACCTGTCGTTACAGGTGTAATAGGACGTCTTTCAACACCCTGCACAATGTTCCACAATCCTTTCGCAACCAATACATGTCGCATCATATACGCCCATAGTGGGTAGTTGGTACCATCCAACTTATCCTCAACAGCCAACATACGCAATACATCACTGCTTTCAGCCATGGCCGGTGACTAAAATACCTTGATGCAGAAAATTGACTGTATCTCAAAAAGTTGAACGGAACTGCCCAGACAAGTTCTGCTAGACCTGTAGCAGACTTCGAGACGCTTAAACTGGCGAACAGAAACTGGTATATACCTTTGGCACAAAAAGATGAAATAGCCTGCACAAGCACTGCGATAGTGCGTTCGGAGGTCGAAACGAGCTCAGATCGCGATTTCGGCACCATAGAATGAAGCTGTGTTGATCTCGGAAAACTCTAAGTATGCTCACCAAAATTCGTGCGATTTTGAGACTGCAAACGGAGGAGTGTTGACGGCACCCTAGATGAAGCGACGTCCTACTCTGATACCAATTGTTGGAGATAGATGTCTGTGGAAGCACGCGAACATCACAAGGAAGAAGAAGAAGCTTGGAGCTCAAACACACAATACTGAATGTATTACTAGAGAATGTACAAAGATAAGTAGCCCATTAGGGCAATATGCGTATATACAAGCCGAGGGAAAAAAACCTCCTAAAGAGGGAAAAAAGTGCCCGGCGGTCCTAGTGTGTTCACACACATTACTACCTAAATATATCAACAAGGAAAGGCTACAATTCATGTATTGTTTTTTTCAGTAACATAGTTTTTACACACATACACTTCCTAATGCACATAAGTCATTTATGGATTCTTATAAGGATTGTTTTATGGCTGATTTTCTTTCCTTAACTACAATATTTTGGGGGAATTCTTGACCATAGTATAGACTTAATTCATGATAGTTCTCCTCCCCATAAAGCACCTTGTAGGCACGGACCTTTACATAAAAAAGAAATAGCTAATCAAGGTAAGGATATACTCCGTAAACGACCTATAAGACCTAGTTCTTCTCCCTTTAGAGCACTTGTTCTCTTAGTGGAGAAGAAGAACAAGACTTATAGGATGTGATTTGACTACAGAGCACTCAATAAGATCACAATTAAAAATAGATATCCTATTCTTAGGATAGATGATTTGATTGATAAACTTTGTGGAGCATGTGTCTTTAGCAAAATTGATCTTAAATCTGGGTATCATCAGATACGAATGACACAAAATGAGATTTACAAGACTACCTTTAGAACTCAGACATGTCACTTTGAATTCATGGTAATGCCTTTTGGACTCACGAGTGCACCTGCTACATTTGCACGCATGATGAATAACATTTTTCTTGAGTACCAAGCTTTTGTTCTTGTTTTCTTTGATGATATACTTGGCTATAGTGACACACAAGGTTTTAAAGAATTTGTTGTGAAAGAGATGCATGAACCACCATATATGGATCATAGGGGCATACAAATTACTATTTCTACTTGTAAAGAATTTTTCTTTTGGTGAAATATAGAAAAGGATATTGCATAGTATGTTTCCCATTGCATTATGTGTCAATGTGTGAAACGAAATCATGGTAAAGCATTTTTATTATTAATGCCACTTCTCAATTTCTATGGAATTTATTACTGGTCTTATTACAACTGCATCTCATAATGATATGATTTGGACAATTGTTGATAGGTTTAGTAAACAAGCATATTGCATTTCTTGTAAAAAGACTCTTTTTACACCTCAAGCTGCTAAATCATTTACAAAATGTATTTTTTCGCATCATGGTTTTCCAAAAGTTATTCTTTTAGATCAAGATGCTCGTTTTTGTAATCACTTTTGGGTTAAATTATTTCATAATTAAGGTTCTAAAATTGATTTTAGCTCTGCATTTCATCCTGAAAGTAATGGGCAAAGTGAAGCTATGAATCGTACTATTTTAAATTTAGTACATTGTTATTCTTTAGATAATCCAAGTAATTGGGATGAGAAAATCTCTTTATTAGAGTTTGCATATAAAAACACAACACATACCATTACTGGACATGCACCGTATGAAATTGTTTATGGTAAAAAGCTTCCCACCCCCATGTCTATTGATATATTTAGGTAGTGATGTGTGTGGACACTCTAGGACCGCCAGGGGCACTTTTTTCCCTCTTTAGGAGGTTTTTTCCTAGGCTTGTATATACGCCTATTGCCCTAATGGGCTACCTATCTTTGTACATTGTCTAGTAATACATTCAATATTGTGTGTTGTTCTCCAAGCTTCTTTTCTTCCTTTGTGCTATTTGCGTGCTTTTGCAGATGTTTAACTCCAACAATTGGTATCAGAGCAGGTCGTAGCTTCATCTAGGGTGCCGTCGACACTCCTTCGGTTGCAGTCTCAAAATCACATGAATTTTGGTGAGCATACTCAGCGTGTTTTCGAGATCCAAACAGCTTCACTATGAGGTGCCGAAATCACGATCTGAGCTCATTTCGGCCTCCGAACGCACTATCGCAGTGCTTGTGTAGGCTATTTTGTCTTTTTGTGCCAAAGGTATATACCAATTTCTGTTCGCCAGTATAAGCATCTCAAAGTCTGCTACAAGTCTAGCAGAATTTGTCTGGGTAGTTTTGTTCAACTTTTTGAGATACAATTAATTTTCTGCATCAAGGTATTTTAGTCACCAGCCATGGTTGAAAGCAGTGATGTATTTCGTATGTTGGTTGTTGATGATAAGTTGGATGGTACCAACTACCCGTAATGGGCTTATATGATGCATCATGTGTTGGTTGCAAAAGGACTGTGGAGCATTGTGCAGGGTGTCGAAAAACGTCCTATCACACTTGCAATTGTTACAACTGCAGGTATTGAAGCTGATGCAGAAGGTATCGAAGATGATGATATTCTGCATATTCCTATTCGTGCTGCAGTTTCTGTTGCACCTACTACAGAGCAGATTCGTTGGGATGGCAGAGATGCCCAATCACATGCATTGATATCTTTGTCTGTCAAACGTGCCATTATTTCTCACATCCGCTCTTGCAAAACAGCTAAGGATGCTTGGGATACACTTACCACATTGTACCAAGCTAGGAATGAGGCTCATGTTGCTCACCTCCGAAAACAGTTGGAGAGTGAGCACATGAATGAAGGTGATTCTATGGACAATTTCCTAACAAAGATCAAAGACTTGAAGGAACAATTGATTTCTGCTGATGAGGTTATACCAGACATCTCATTTGTGCAGACTGTTTTGAATGGTCTTCCTGATTCATATTAGAGTTTTGCTTCTACTCTTTGATTGATGATGAAAGGCAATCTGAATGCCTTATCATTTGAGGAGTTAGTCTCTGTTCTGTTGCAGGAAGATCAGTCTAGGTAGAACAGGTCCATTATGCAAGTTGCAGATCAAGCTTTCCTAACTGGTCAGAAGGGAAAAGGAAAATGGAGCTCTTCAATTAGTAAGCAGAAATTTGCTAATTCTGCATATTCAAAGAAGGAAGATAAAGATGAGAAGAAATCAGAAAAGCAAAAATTGTTTTGTAAGTACTGTAACGGGAATGATCATATCATAAAGAACTGTCCAAAACTGACTGCTAAAGAGGCAAAGAAGAAAGAGGCTAAAATGGTTGTTGCAGAGGCCTCTACACTAAAAACAGAGTCTGCTAATCTTGTGCAGGAAGAAGAATGGGTGTTTACTACTGTCTGTAGTTTTGACCCATCTTCTCATGAGTAGTGCATGTCTGCAGTAGACTCAGATGTTTGCCAGTATTTTGACAGTGGGG
This sequence comes from Ceratopteris richardii, assembly GCA_020310875.1. Classification (NCBI taxonomy): domain Eukaryota; kingdom Viridiplantae; phylum Streptophyta; class Polypodiopsida; order Polypodiales; family Pteridaceae; genus Ceratopteris; species Ceratopteris richardii. Next base: position 194,796,473 of record CM035416.1, on the reverse strand, counting down.
CGACCAAACATATTACCTCACAACACAGTTTCTTCTCTTCACTCGAGCCTGCCCCTACAGAGAATACTTTTACATGCACCAACAACTCCTCTTATCCTGTTATGGGAGTTGGTAAGATCATTTTGATTACTGCTGATGGTAGTTCTTTCACTTTGTCAGGTGCTTTATTTGTGTGAGGGATCAAGAAGAACCTGTTATCAGTTTCTACATTAGCCAAGATTGGCTTGGTTGTGAAATTTGTTGATGATAGGTGTACAGTTCATGATCTGTCAAATGGTGATGTGATTATTGCTTCTGGCATTTTATGTTGTGGACTGTATAAGCTCATAGACTATGAAAGATCAGTAAATGATTTGACATGTGTAGTAAATGATTCTCAGGCTATGTCAGATGCAAAGCTTTGGCATGCACACTTTGGTCATCTGAATTTTGCTAGTTTGATACGCTTGCAGAAATCTGAAATGGTGTCCTCCTTGCCCAAAATTGAGGCACCTGGAAAACATGTTTGTGAAGGCTGTATTTTGGGCAAAATGCAATGTTCATCCTTTCCAAAACATGGTTTAGTTCGGGCTACTAAAAAATTACATCTTGTACATAGTGATGTATGTGGTCCTATGCATTCACCTTCTTTTGGGAATTATCTTTACTTTGTGACTTTCATCGATGATTTTTCCAGGCATGCATGGGTATATCCATTGAAGGTGAAGTCTGAAGTGTTCATGTGCTTCAAACAGTTTTTGGTTTTGGCTGAAAATGTATCAGCATGTAAAATGGGCACCCTCCATTCTGATCGAGAGGGGCAATATATGTCTTCTGATTTTAGTGCATTTCTGGATGAATGTGGGATAAAACGCCAGTGTACAGTGCCATATACACCTCAATAGAATGGAGTTGCTGAACGAAAGAACATGTCACTCATGGTGATGGCGAGGTGTATGGTCAAAGTCAGGCTTTACCACATAGTTTCTGGCTTGAGGCTGTCATGTGTGCAGCATATGTACTGAACAGGTGTCCCACTAAAGCACTGTAGTCTATCACTCCATATGAGGCTTGACATGACCGCAAGCCATTTGTTGCTCATCTGCATGTTTTTTATTGTTTGGCATATGCATTAGTGCCTAAACAACATCACAGAAAATTGGATGATAAAGCAGTAAAATGTATTTTTGTTGGGTACAGTTCTGAAAGTAAAGGCTATCGTCTGTATCATCCACAGACTAAATGCATTTTGGTTAGTCGTGATGTTGTTTTTGTGGAGGATGCTATTCAGCCATTGCTTTCATGTACTAAGGAGACATCTGTTAGCTCCAAAGACATGTATGATACTTTGCTTCCTCTTTTTACAGGTGGATAGTCTAGTGCTTGTCCTAATGAGGCAACTTCTCACCCTTTGTAGGTTTCATGTGATGATGCAGATCATTCCATTTCTGATGTAGATTTACATGATGCACTTATTGATGAGAGAGCTGATATTGAGCAAGCAAGAACTTTGCCAAAATGGCTGGTGGAGACCTTGTGTGATAGCAAATTAGATGCACCTCTGTCATATTGTACTTGATCAAGCTCTCATAGTGCCTCTTTTGCATCAAATTGCTATGATATGGCTGCATCTAGTCTATGTGATGAGACTGAGCTTATTTCATTTGATGAAGCACAAAATTCAAAAAATTGGATGGCTACTATGCAATCTGAATATGGTGCAATAATGAAGAATGGTACTTGGTCTTTATGTGACTTGCCTCCCGGAAAGAAGGCCATTGGCACTAAGTGGGTATACAAGCTGAAGCGTAAACCTGATGGTACAGTTGACAGGTATAAGGCTAGGCTTGTTGCAAAGGGTTATGCACATGAAAGAGGCATTGATTTTGATTTGCACCTACATGCCGTATGACTACTGTTCGGAGCATCTGTGCACTTGCAGCCCATCATGGTTGGAATGTACATTAGTTGGATATTAAAACAACATTTCTGAATGGTGACTTGCATGAAGAAGTGTATGTTTTTGAGCCCCGTGGCTTTGTGCAAAAAGGGCATGAAAACCAGGTGTGCATGTTAAAGAAGGCATTATATGGTTTAAAGCAAGCACCACGTGCTTGGTATGAAAAGATACATGCCTATCTGATTGCACATGGTTTTGAGAACAGTCCAACTGAAAGCACCTTATATGTTAAGCGTGCTAATGATGTGCTTCTGATCATTGTTGTCTATGTTGACGACATGCTTCTCACTGGTCCTATTGAGAAGCATATTGCTTGTTTTAAGGCTGATTTGCATGCCTCATTTGAGATTTCTAATTTGGGGCATTTGCATCATTATTTGCGCATTTAGTTTATGCACGTTGATGGTGGAATGGCTTTGTGTCAAACAAAATATATTGACACATTATTGCAGCTTGGTGGAATGGCTACTTGGGTTGTTTTATCCCAAGGGGGGATCACTACCGCCAGATTTGCATGCTGTTTCTGACTCTGATTGGGCTGGTTGCTATGACACTCGTGTGTCCACTAGTGGCTTTTGCTTCATGCTTGGTAGCTCATGTATATCTTGGTTGAGCAAGAAGCAACCTACTATGGCCACTTCCAGTTGTGAGGCTATGTATAGGGCAGCTTTCACAGCGATTGTTGAGTGTGTGTGGCTCAGATGCCTTATGGCTGATTTGGGTGTTGGTCTGTCTTCTGCCACCACCATCTTCACTAACAATCAGAGTGCATTGGCAGTTGCGAGGAACCTTGTGTTCCATGATCGCACTAAGCACATTGAGGTGCATTATCATTATGTCAGGGAGAGGTTCTCGGCTGGGGAGATCATCTTGGCATATGTGCCCATGGAGGAGAACATTGCAGACCTTTTCACGAAGGCTCTACCTAGAAGGAAGTTTGAAGCTTTTTGCAAAGCTTTGGGCTTATTTCCTTTTGTGGAGTGATTTCCACATAGCTTGGCACTTCCTTATACATGAGTGCTAGCTACTTGTTCACCGCATCACTCCCAGGGGGGATTTGTTGATATATTTAGGTAGTGATGTGTGTGAACACTCTAGGACCGTCGGAGCACTTTTTCCCTCTTTAGGAGTTTTTTCCCCCGGCTTGTATATACGCCTATTGCCCTAATGGGCTACTTATCTTTGTACATTCTCTAGTAATACATTCAGTATTGTGTGTTGTGCTCCAAGCTTCTTCTTCTTCCTTGTGCTGTTTGCGTGCTTCCGCAGACGTTTAACTCCAACAATGTCTATCACTCAAATTGATATCCCTATGGCTGATTCTTTTGCACAAGATCATATTTATACACTTCATGAGGTTCATGAGCACATTAAAAAGAGTCAAGAACATTACACACATAATGTTAATAAGAAACGAGTAGCTGAACAATTTAATGAAAATGAATTTGTATGGTTACGAATATTTAAAAGACATTTGAAAAATATTTCACAACATCCTAAGGTTAAACTTGCACCATGTTCTTTGCTACGGTAGGCTGCATTTGGCCAACAATTTGATTGGTCTTTGTAAAAGTGGTCTTGTTGGTAGATGAGTTTTTGGACAAGTGCAAAATCAGCTTATTTGAGATGAAAAATTCGTGCACAATGGAAACATCAAATTTTTTACTTTTGGTGACAACCAAGGATAATCTAAGATATATAGTTTGTAATGGTTTCATAAGAACTTTGAGTATTAATTCATAGCAGTGCTTATGATATAATAGAGATGTTCTTAAAATATTATTACTTTGCTCACATGACATCCAACACAACAACATGTACAAAATAAGGTGACTATTTATGGAGGATATTTGATAGGTCTCGGCAAAGAATTCATTCTCAACATTCGTGCAAAAATGATGTTGACAACTCCTTTTAAGATCCTTTTGGTATTATTTCACTCCCAAACTCGCCAATGAAATGTATGGGTTATTTCCAGGCCCTTGAAGCCTTTCAAATCCACTAGCAAGGAGTGGAAATTTTATTTGTTTTGAATTAGAAATTAGATTTAAACTCAAAATTTGGATTTTCTCATGATTTATAAATGCATGTATATTCTTGTATTGGGTTCATCAAAAGAGGGAATGAAATTTGTATTTTGTAATCGAGGAGGTGAGTAGAGCCTAGCTCAACCATTGGTTGTATGTTTGATAAGGAGGTTAATGATGCCTACCTCGAACCTCAACTAGATGTACTTATTTGGGCAAGGACATGAGCGTATGGATACGGGTGGGTGCACATGAACATGCATCACTCTCACTATTGTGTTTGATGGATTCCGTTCACTATTGTGTCATAAGCTAGTTAAGAAGGAGAAGATAGATAATGGTTAGGCAAAGGAATGAACTAAGGAATAAGATTTAAACGTTTCATGAAACTTAGAAAGTTTTAAATGTTGAATAGTTAAGAATAAGTAATTTATACACATGTGTTTAGGTAACTCCAATAAGAGTTATAACTCGAGGCTTTATAAAATTCGAAATTATAAATGATAGAAATATAAGTATAAGAGAAGCTGATGAGAATACATAGTTATCTCTAGAAAAGAGGGAGAATTATTTCCTTCAAATAAGTCTTACAAGAGGTTGAATATATTAGACTATGGGATATCACAAGTTAATAGTAAAGCTTAGTCCAAACTTATCACTTGAAACAAAATAATGAAGCATATATGGCCTAATCATTTGGGAAACCAATTAGAAGGGATCCATGATCTAAGTTTCATGGAGAAGCAACAACATGTGCTTATAGTGTCAAGTGTTTACCTAGCCATAATGTTGGAGTTTGAGGTCTGCTAGAAGCACATGAACAACACAAGGAAGAAGAAGAACCTTAGAACACAACACAATACGGAATGAGTTACCAAGTGAATGTTCAAAGATAAGTAATCCGTTAGGGTTATCGGTGTATATACAAGTCAGGGAAAAAGACCTTCTAAATAGAGAAAAAAGTACCCTCACGATCCTAAGTGTGTTCACACACATGACCAAAAATATATCAACAAGTCCCCATTGAGAGTGGTGCAATGAAAAAGGAGCTTGCACTCATGTATAAGGAAGTTCCAAGCTATGTGGAAAGAGAGCCCAAAGCTTTGTGGAAAGCTTCAAACTTCTTCATAAGCAGAGCCTTTGTGAAAATATATTCAATGTTATCATATGTGGGTGCATATGCCAAACTGATGTCTCTAAGAGAGAACCTCTCCTTGACATAATGATAATGCACCTCAATGCGCTTTGTGTGAGCATGGAACACAGGGTTCCTCACAACTGCCAATGTGCTATGACTGTCAATGAAGATGGTGGTGGCAAGAGACTAACCAACATCCAAATTAGACAAAAGACATTTGAGCCACACACACCCAACGATAGATGTGAAAGTTGCCCTGTAATCAACCTCACAACTAGAAGTGGATACAATACGGTGCTTCTTTCTCAACCAAGATATGCATGAACTACCAAGCATAAAGCAAAAACCACTAGCGGACACTCGAGTGTCATAACAACTAGCCCAATCTTAGTACAAAGAAAGCATGAAAATCTGATGGTAATCATCCTTCCTTGGGATAAAACAATCCAAGTAGTTGGGTACCAGTCGAGTAGCGAATGATGTGATTAACCACCCATGAACTTGCTCATCTGAGAGAAAGAACTAAACATTAGGTCGAGTTGTGCATAAGTAAATCACACATATAATAGCCTGCTAATAGAAAACAACATCAAATCCACCTCCAACATCATGAAGACTCAACCATAAACATGTTTCCATAGGAGTGGCAATAATTTTGCAATCTTCAAGGCCAAAGCACTGCAATAATATGTCAACATATTTTGTTTGACACAAAGCTATTCCCCTATCAACTTACATAAACTAAATGCCCAAAGAATGATGCAAATGCCCCAAATCTAACATCTAAAAAAGAAGCATGCAAATCAGCCTTAAATTTATCAATGTGCTTCTCCTTAGTAACAATGAGCAGCATCTCATCAACATACATAACAATGATCAGAAGTACATCATATGTAGACTTAATACATAAGGTGCTCTCAATTGGACTATTCAAAACCATGTTCGATCAACTAGGCATGTATCTTTCATACAAAGCATGTGGTGCTTGCTTCAAACCATATAATGCCTATTTCAACCTACACACTTAGTTTTCATGCTCTTTACGAAACCATGGGGCTAAAATATATACATTTCTTCATTTAGATCACCTTTCATAAATTTAATTTTAATGTTCAAGTGATGTACATTCCAACCATAATTACTTGCAAGTGTAGAGATGCTACGAATAGTGGTCATTCCACAAGTGGGTGCAAAGTTCTCATCAAAATTAATGCCTCTCTCTTGAGCATAATCTTTTGCAACAAGTTTAGGTTTATACTTGTCAACTATTCCATCAAGCTTATGCTTCAACTTGTATTCCCATTTAGTGGTGATGGCCTTTTTGCTTGGAGGCAAATCACATAAAGACCAATTACCATTCTTCACAATAGCATAATTTTTTGATTGCATGGTAGTTATCCAAATTTCTAAGTTTCGTGCTTCATTAAAAGAAGCATGCTCATTCTCATCATAAAGACTAGAAGCAGTCATTGCATAACAATTTGATGCAAAGGAAGGATTATGAGAGCTTGAACGAGTATGATGTGACAGAGGCGCACCTAGTTTACTATCACTCAAAGAATACAACAACCATTTATGCATAGTTTTTTCCTTCTCTATATCAGCCCTTTCATCAACAAGTTTATCATGTAAATGCGCATCAGAAATGGAATTATCTACAAAATCATGTGAAACCTCTAAAGCTTGAGAAATCGCCTCATTAGGACCAACACAAGTATCCACATGTAAAAGGAGGTAGCAAAGTGTCATACATATCTATCGAACTAAATAAAGTCTCCTTGGTACAAGAAAGTAATAATTGAATTGCATCTTCTGCAAAAACAATATCACAGTTAACCAAAATGCATTTAGTCTATGGATGATACAAACAATAATGTTTTCTTTCAGAACTATATCTAATAAAAATCCATTTCATTGCTTTATCACCTAATTTTCTCTGTTGTTTTTTAGACACTCATGCATATGCTAGATAACCAAAAATATACAGATGAGTAAGAGATGAATTGCGATCATGCCACACCTCATATGAAGTGATAGATTTTAGTGTTTTTGTGGGACACATATTAAGTATATATGTTGCACATATAATAACCTCAAGCTAGAAGCTATGTGGTATAGCATGACTTTTGACCATACATCTCGCCATCTTCATAAGAGAACTCTACTTTATTTCAGCAACTCCCTTTATTTGAGGTGTATACGACATTATACACTGATGTTTCATCTCGGCTCAGCTAGAAATGCATTAAAATAAGAAAACATGTAATCTCGCCATCGATCAAAATGGAGGGTACCCAATTTACATTTTGGCATATTTTCAACCATAACCAAAAACTATTTGAAGCACATAAATACTTCAAACTTTTCTTTCAATGGATACACCCATGCATGCCTAGAGAAATCATCAATGAAAGTCATGAAGTAAAGATAGTTCCCAAAAGTGTCTACATAGGACCATTGATATCACTATGAACAAGTTGCAATTTATGGGTAGCTCAAACTAAACCATCTCCAGGGAAGGAAGAACACTTCATTTTGCCCAAAATACAACCTTAATAGACATGTTACAAGGTACCTTAAGTTTTGGCAGAGAGAAAATCATTTTAGATTTTTGCAAGCATAACAAACTTGCATAATTAAAATGACAAAAGTTTGCATGCCAAATCTTTGCATCTGATCAGATAGCCTGAGAATCTTGAACTACACATGCTGAGTCATTCATAGATTTTGCATAATCTATAATCTTATACAACCCATGACATAAAATGCTAGATGCAATCATCTCGTACTTATTTGACTAATCATGAATTGTATGTCCATCATCAACAAATTTGATAACCAAGCTAATCTTGGATAGTGTTGAAGCTAATAATAGATTTTTCTTCATCCTTGGCACATGTAAAATATATGACAATGTGAAAGAACTGTCATTAGTAGTAGTCAAAATGATCTTATCAATTCTCATTATAGGATAGAAGTTGTTAGCACATGTGATAGTATTTCTTGTAGGGGTAGGCTCAAGTTCTAACTAAAGAAACTGCATTGCAAGGTAATATGTTTGGTTGCCTCATTATCAAAGTACCAAATATTTGAGTCTATTGCAAACATACAATGCTCATGAAAAGATGGTTCATAGCTGCATACAATAGTAAATGCCCATTCTTCATTCTAAACAAGATTAATAGACTCTGTTTTAGGTATAGAGGGATCTACAATAACCATTTCTAGCCTCTTTCTTCTTTGCCTCTTTTGTGGCCAATTTTTCACAACTGTTTATGACATTATCATTTTCCTTATAGTTTGTGCAAAACTGTTTCTATTTTTCTACTTTCTTCTCATCTTTGTCTTTCTTCTTCAATTGTGCAGAAATAGCAAATTTCCACAACAAAATAAATAATAATTTCTCAAATATTAAGGCATTTGGATGTCCTTTCATCGTCAATTGAAGAGTAGAAGGAAAAATTTGATATAGATCTAGAATATCATTAAGAAGAGTCTACACAAGTGAACTATTTGGCAAGGCTTCATCAACAAAAATCAACTACTCCTTCAAATTTTTGATCTTTGTCAAAAAACTATCCATAGAGTCTCCTTCATTCATATGCTCACCTTCTAACTGTTTTTAGAGGTAATCAACAAGAGCCTCATTTCTTGCCTGTTAGAAAGTGGTAAGTATATCCCGAGCATTCTTTGCTACTATGTAAGAGTGAATGTCAGGGATAATGGCATGTTTGACAAAAAAAGCTATCAACACATGTGCTTGAGTATCTCTGCCATCCCAACAAAGTTTCTCTATGATAAGTGCAACATGAATCGTAGCACAAAAGGAATTTGAGGATTATCATCTTCAACAGCATCTGCATCGCCTTCAATAACTATATTTGTAGGCGTAGTAGGATGTTTTTCAACACCTTGCACAATATTCCATAATCCTTTTGCTACCAATACATGACATATATACCCACAATGGGTAAGTAGTATCATCCAACCTATCCTCAATAGCGAATATATGGGATACATCACTGCTTTAAGCCATGACCATCATCTAAATACCTTGATGAAGAAAAAATGATTGTGTCTCAAAAACTTGAAGAGAACCACCCTATCGAGCTCTGTTAAACATGTAGCAGACTTTGAGATGCTTGTAATGGCAAATTAAAACCTATATTTATATTTGGTACAAAGGGACAAAATTGCCTGCATAGGCACTATGATAGTGCATTCGGAGGCCAAAAGGAGCTTAGATCAAAATTTTGATGCCACATAATGAAGCAATTTTGAACTCCTAATCATCCTCAAAATGCTCACTAATTATCGTTCGATTCTGAGATTGTGACCAGAGGGGTGTTGACGATGCCGAGATGAAGTGGTGATACATTCTTCAAGTAGATGCCCTAGTCTAATACACATTGTTGGAGTTTGAGATCTATGGAAGCACCCAAGCAACACAAGGAAGAAGAAGAAGAAGCTTGGAGCATAACACAACACTGAATGAATGACCAAGTGAATATACAGAGATAAGTAAATTGTTAGGGATATATATGTGTATACAAGCAAGGGGTCAAAACCTCCAAAAGAGGGAAAAAGTTATCCCTGACATCCTAATTGTGTTTGCTCACATCACTACCAAAATATATCAACACATAAGCATTATCTTTATGGTATACATCCTAAGAAAGAGAATTAGAGTACTCAAAGATGTAAGTGGATCTAAGAATTATTAAATCAAAGATATAGATGGGGATCTAAGGAAGTATGAGAATGTATAAAGGAAGCATAAAGAATGTGACTAAATATCAAGAGAACAAATCATAAGTACCTAGGTTTGATCTTGGTACTCAAGACTAAGCAAGTTTAGTTTATAAGGATATCCAATAATCAAGGTGATCAAGGAAACAAAGTTAATTGGTTTAAAACGTAAAATCATTAATGAGAATTCATATTCTAGTTATAAGAATCCATTTTTGGATTTATAGAATTCACAAGAGCATATATAGTTGGATTGCAATGGGGTTCCATTTTATATGAGGAGTTTCATGGATAGTTTAGTGAGGATGTAATACTTATATTGGAAGGAGGACCCATTGGTATGGGACGGTGGAACCGAATTCCCTTTGAGAAATCTTCTATCGCTAGGAAAAAATAAACACGTCATTGATTGATAGCATTTCTCATTAGACTAGAAGGAAAAGATATGTATGTCATAAGGAAAATTGGTTTTCCTAAGAGAGAAATGTTATAAGGAATATTTTTTCTTGTAAGGGATATTTTATCATTTCATGATTTATTATTCTATAAGAGTATATGAAGATCTATACATAAATAAGGGATGCAATTTTATCCATCCAAAATCTCTTTTAAGGGAAATGGAGAGTATAGAGAGTTTCAAATTAGATTATTACTTTAGTGGAAGTAAGTTTAGTTTACTTGTAGAGATAAGTCTAAAAAGAGATTTTTTTCTAGAAATTAACTCTATATTGCTCTTAGAGGAATATTGTTGGTTGAGTTTTGTTGAAGAATTCCTCTCTTATGTGCAATGGAAAGTGTAGAAGACCTTCTCAAGATGAAACATTTTACCTACAGCTGAACCTTAGAATGAAAATTGATATCAATTGAAGAAAACAATGAACTTGAGACTTTGGTCACTCAAACTAGACACCAATATCCTTCAAAGAGGTACTAAACATGGAATTTGGAGTAGGTTTGGTTTGGTAACTATTTGCCTCAAAATAGGCTGCCTCTCCACTCAGTTTGGCTGAAAACTGGACTTCACTAAAAATTGAATAACCCATACAGCATGATGAATTTGGAAAAGCTCTTTTACTTACAAGATTTCATGAAATAAGCTTTCCAATGAATATTTAAACTTTAAAAATTCTTACATACATTGAGAGATATGACTCTTGCAATCAGGCTACCCAAAAAATGGTATGCAGCTAAACATAGTGTGTGAGATTGTAGAAAATGAAATTACTAAAACCAAATCAACTACCTACAAGGGGACTGCAATGCCTTATTACTCTGTTCTTGAGTATCCTCCCTTGCCTCTTTTATAGCCAAACGACCATGAGCTCTCATGATGAGTTTGAGAGCTCTTCTCCATAACTCCTCCACTACTTTGAGCAACCACTCTTCTTTTGATTGATTCTCTTTTGGCCTCCACTACTTGCTGAAGTAAATGCTTCCAGTTTTCATTTTTGTATTTCCTTCTATTTGAAGAAAATCCTTTTTGCAAAATATATATACCTTGCTTCTTTATTTTTTAACACTGCCCCTCAAGCCCACATGTGAGTTTGCACCTTCAACCATATCCTGCAAATTGACTTCATCCTTATATCCACATCCTTGCTCAAAATGTTTTCTCAAACATAATGATAATGCACTTCTATGTGCTTACTTTGTGCATGAAACATTGGATTGTTCGTCAAATTAATGCTTGACATGTTATCATCATAAATTGGAACAGTCTCTATCTACACGTCAAGATCAACCAAGAGCTTATTACTCCACATAGCTTCATAAGTTGCAAAGGCTAATCCTCTATATTCAGCTTTTGTAGATGATAATGCAATAGTAGGTTGCTTCTTCAAGCTCCATGTGATAGGTGCTCCATGTGATAGGTTTGCTGCCTATCATGAATACATAACCTGAAGTAGATCTTCTGTCTTCCTTTGAACCAACCCAATCAACATCATTAAGGCCCTTCACCTGCAATTCTTCATCATGTCTATAAAACAAGGCATGATTGACTGTGTGATTCACATATCTTAGCACTCATTTGGTTGAATTTAAACGTTCACTTGTTGGAGTTTGCATAAATTGAGAAAAAACTCTAGCGATATAACACAAATTTGGACTTCTGATCATAGCATAGATCAATGAACCTATAATACTAATTACATAGTTACATCATGTAACTTCTCTCCATCATTTGAGCATAGCTTCATATTTGTGTCCATAGGTTGAATGATTGCTTTGCATTCACTCATTCCAAATATGAAAAGAACATCCAATAGGTACTTTCTTTGCATCAAGTAGATGTCATCTTTCCCATATACTACCTCAATGCCTAAAAAACATTTCAACTCACCAAGATCTATAATTTTTAAACTCCATACTGAGTTTTCTTTTTATCTCTTGTATTCTTGCAACATTACTTCTTGTTATGATGAGATCATCAACATGCATGTAGATGTATGTCTGCTTGCCTTCTTCTTTCCTCATGTAGAGAGAAGGATCTGCACTACTTGGACTATACCCAAACCTTCTGAGATACTCAACCAATCTTCGGTTCCAAGCACATGGTGCTTGCTTCAGCCCATACAAATCTTTCTTCAATTTGCAAACAAACTCTGGATGTTTTTTATCTTCAAATTCAATCGGTTGACTCATGTATACTGATTCTTGAAGTTCTCCAATGAGAAAAGCATTTTTTATGTCAAGTTGGTATGATGGCCATCTCCTTGCTACACTCATTGCAATCAAGGTTCTAATTAATCCCATCTTTGCAACCGGGCTGAAAGTCTCTTCATAGTCAATGCTAGAGTCTACTTGAATCCTTTTGCTACTAGTCTAACTTTATGCCTAGCTAGAGAACCATCAACATTTCTCTTTATTTTAGACATCCATTTATTTGGAACAATCTTCATACCTTTAGCTTTTGGAAATAGCTCCCGTGTGTGATTGTGGGCCTTGAGAGATTTTATCTCTTCTTGCATAGATTGTTTCCATTCTTTTTGTTACATGCTTCTTCACATGCATCTAGTTCTTTGTCTTTGATCACCTATGTCATATATGCAAAATGCTTTGCAATAAAACTATCATAGCTCAGCCTTTGAATTGGATATCTTGCTTTTGAAGACCTCCTTACATCAACTGGTTCAACTTTACCTTTGGTGTAATCACCTCTTCATAATCTTCTTCACTTGCACTTGAATCACTATTTTGGGCAGCACTTTCAGCTTCAATTCTTGCATGACCTGATGTTGGTGATGAGAAAGGACTCCTTAGTCTTCCCTTCCATGTTGAGTTTTGTCCATGTGATGTAGAATCTTATGGACCTGACATTTGAGTGATTGTTTGGCTAAATTATTCTTGAACAACACCTCCATCATCATTATAATCTTCTTCAAGAATATTCTCTTTCCCTTTTTCTCCAAACCATCAAATACCACACCTCGTGAGACTCATAGCTCCTTTGTAATCGAATTGTAACACCTATGTCCTTTTTGCTCCAATGAATATCTGATGAAAATACATTTTCTTGACTTTGGCTTCATCTTTGTCCTTAGTTCTTGGGGAATGTGAACATAACATGCACATCCAGAAACTTTGAGATGTGTAAGGTTAGGTTTCTTACCGGAATAAACCTCCTTGGGAGTTAAATTATGCACTCCAATTACTATGCACTTGTTCATCAAATAAATGGTCGTAGTAGCTGCGTCGGCCCAATACTTTGGAACTTTCATCTTGTTGAGCATGCATCTTGCAACTTCTGTGATATGTCTATTTTCCCTTTCACCAATTCCATTTTGCTGAGGCGTGTACCTACATGTAAATCTTTGTTTGATGTTATTTTCATAAAGAAAATCTGAAAATTCTTTGGAGAAATATTCTCCTCCTCCATCAGACCTCAAGGTCTTTATGTACCATCCTGTTTCCTTTTCTACCTATGCTTTAAATCTCTTGAACATAGAGAACACATCTAATTTTTGTTTTATGCAGAACATCCATAATTTTCTTGACTGATCATCAATAAAATGGTGACAAATTATCTATTACTAGCCATCGATGGTTGTTGTGATGGTCCCCATACATCTATGTGTATCAAGTCAATTCGATCTTTATCCTGTTCACTCCATTTCAGCATGATGGAGTGTCCAAACTGTATGGAGCAAAGCTGTCGTATACATGCATGCATTGCTTTGCCAGCCGCATCCATCATCGAAGCTCCATCTTGGATACTACACACCTTGGAGTCATCATGGTCATGAGCACCCCAAGGTGTACGTGGTGTACTGTGTGGCATACTTACATCTGAGTTACTCGTCCTAGGAGTAGAAGGGGGCGAGACAACATCTATCGCACTGCCTCCACAACAGCCACCTCCTCCAGACCTACCTGTCGATCCACTCCTAGAACCTCTTGCTCCAGAGCATGAGCTCGATCTACGAGACAGGCCAGAACCTCTATCGTGTTGAGGTGTCGAATGCACATGTCTACTACTAGACCCAGTAGGAGATGGCTGAAAAGATGGTCGTGGTGGAGTCACAAAGCTAGGAGACATACCTCCTACGGGAGTAGCACCACCCGTAGGAGTGACACTGGCGGGAGTGAGGCCAATAGGAGTGAGGCCGCCAAGAGTGAGGCCGGGAGGAGTGCTACCACGAGCGATCCAATACTATGATGTAGTGGCCATATACCCGGGAGGTACCTGAGAGATAAACTCTAAAAACTACCCCTCTATCATGGAATGAGGAGTGATGGGAGGATTGTCTCCCATCGTTCTCTGTAACAAAAGAACTCAAATAATTAGTATGTGATAATAAAGATAATATAGAGAATAAGCAGAAAAAAAACCAAAAATTAGTACCTACAAGTGTTTTATTAAAAAATCCTCTAATCTAGCATCCTCTTAAAGATCCAATGCACCGAGAATATCTATCTCTATATTGATGGCTTCTAAATCACTTGCTATGCTGGTTTCTTCCTGATCATCGTCTATTGCTTCGTCTTCTAGAACAATGACCTCTTCTTCTCGAACAATGACCTCTTCTTCAATGACCTCTTCTTCTCGAACAATGATCTCTGAGTCCACTATAGATGGACTATCTTGTACATCTATATTCTCACAAATTTGTCTACTACATGGGGTGACTTGTAAAACAAATAGCCACTCTGGTTCTTTTGAATCTGGTATAAAAACAACTTGCTCACAATGTTCAGGAAGTACAAATCTATCCCTTTCATCCGTCCATAATTTTATGGAGTCGACTTGAAGCAAACCGCTTTTATCTCGCCTCACTATTGCGTTTCTTCCAGAGGTGACTACTTTGAATCATTTCACATCAAAAACAAAATAATCAAACTTCCTAAAAGATAGTTTCAAGATATCTTGAATCACACCACAATAATCTAGCTGGCCTTCTTGAGCATTATCATCTCTTGCACTCGTTCTACTTTTTTGTAAAAAGTTCACCATCACCCCACTATCAAAAGTAGACCTATTTCTATCGATTTGTGCGATTCGAAAGTGTCGTCCATGAGACCATAGTGCACCGTATTTAGTATACTCCCAATCACATCCCTTTGCGAGTTCTTCTTCTTCTTCAGAGATATCTTCACGCGCTACCTTGGCTTGTGAAACCGCTGTATCTAGCCATCTGCTCGTTGGAAAAGGTGGAAGACCTTCTGGAAGAGGCAAAAATCAAGTGGAACAATTCTTTTGAAACTGAGCTCTTTCCTTTGCGTTGGTTTCCTTCGCAAGCTCATACCTTTCTAACCACTTCTGCATAGGCTCAGAGTTAACTATGCAAAACTTCATTGCCTTCTCTTTGAAAGCTGCATCCATTTTCCTTTGCAATCCTTTACCTTATGGTTCATCGCCTACGAGACGAACATCTTCATCATCGCTCCATAAGCCAGGCATTTCGAGATCCGACATATGTAGAAACTCAGTTATGAATACAAGAGACTCTTGTACAAGCCATCCCTCTGCCATGCTACCCTCTGGACGTGCTCTCTGTCAAACAACCCCTTTTAATGTCTTCATAAAGCGCTCTAAGAAGAACATCCATCAACTATGGATAGTTCCTGCTATTGCAACCATCTACCACATGAACTAGTAAAGGAAGTTGAATAGTGAGAATACTTGTGGGAAAGTATTTCTCTACCATACAAACAACCTCGATAGCATTGAGTTTTGCACTCTCTATGCTATCTTTATTTATCTCTTTAGAAGAGATCCACCATACGAAAGAACTAATTTTATGAATGGTTCTTCGTACATCCTCCGAAAGACAATCTTTTAGGGCTACAACGAGCACAAACTGTAAAAACTTGTGCCAATCATGAGACTTGAGCCCTCCAAGATTGTCATTTTGTGTGAAAGCAGTCTTTAGACACCTCATGCATCCAGTAGGTGTCCGAAACTCTGAAACTGTTTTCTTCACTTGTTGCTCTTCCATCTTGTGAAGCACCCAAGGAGCTCTTTGTAATGATACTGTTCCGTTGGGCTTAGTAATTTCCCACAACTCTCGCATACGACCTCGCTCTTCTAAGTCCTCCCTTTGTGCTTTGCTTTCTTTCTTTCCGATCAAAGTTTTCCAAAGAATCTCTCCCACATTCTTAAAAATATACATCGGGTCTACCAAATGATTGATCAACAATTCACTCCAATAAGGGAGTACATGAAAAATAGACAACCGCTTCATGCCAATGACTGGATTTTTTGAATCCCACAGTTGTTTCCAATCGCTAGCTTTCATTTGGCATTGCGTTTGTCAACCAATTTGTCCTTCACGTAAAACATGTCCATCAGGCAAATATCTATGGTGTCCTTCATAGACAGTTTTACGTAGTGCTTTGGAATAGCGTGCTTCGAGTCGTGGTCCACATAAGGGACAAGCATGGTAACCCGAAATCGATAAACCTAAACATTCATCATAACCAGGCCAATCATGCATCATCCACATAAGTATGCCTTGCACTCACATGTCTTGTTTTCTTATAGGTTGAGACATGTCACACACAGTAATCCCATCCCATAAAATGTGCAATTCTTCCACAAGTGGGGCAAGATATACATCCATGTGTTTTTACCTTATACTTACCTGGTACAATAAGAGCTAATAATAAATGGCCTTTCTTTGTGGTCAGCCATGGTGGGATGTTATAAACATACATGCCATGTGCTCCATGAAGAACTGCGTAAACCAAATGGATTCACTCCATCCATAGCTACGCCTAGACGTATGGACCGAGGCTCACTAGCAAACTCTAGCCACTTACTATCTATGTGCTTCCAAGCATCAGAGTCAGCAGGCACTCGCATTACACCATCTGTAGACGTGCCCTTTGTATGCCATGACATTAACTCAGCCATATATTTGCATCTAAACATGTTCTTAATTTGTGGAATGATAGGAAAATGGTGAAGAACCTTTGCAGGGATTGCTTCGCCTACAAGGTCTTCTCTAAATCTATTTGCTCCACACTTTGGACATATGTGGAGATGCTCATATTCATTCAGAAAGAGAATGCAATCATTCAGAGAAGCATGAATTTTAGTATAATCCATTCCAATGGGCTGTAAAAGTTTTCTTGCATCTCCACGTGTTGGAGGCATGTCATTGCCCTCTGGCAAAAATTGATCTTTAAGAAGCTTGCAATAAGCAATTAAAACAATATTAGTAAATAAAGTTATTTTGATACAACAATGAAAGCCAATTCGTTCTCCACTTACCTGAATAATTCAGTGACACTACTATCTGACCATCCATAAATGGATTGCAGATTGAGCATCGCGAGTGACGCATGTAATATAGATATCTTTGCTCAATTGTAAAGTGGTAAACGAGCTAGTCTTCGCATGTTTTCATATTCTTCATCGACTTCTGATCGTGGAAATTCTGTTGTGTCCATGAAACTCTCCATATCTTCACCACCATCATGATCTTCGTCCATCTCATAAAATGCTTCGAGCATCTCTTCCATATGTTCATTCTGTGTAATACTATTAGTAATTGCTTGTACGTCTAAGTCCTTCTTTGTTCTCTTTTGTCCACGAGAGGTTACTGGTGCAATGTCGCTTGGGTCCATCTGCTCACCTAGGGGACCATGTGAATGGTAGCGTAGGTTTTCTAGTCGACTTCTATCAAAGGATCCATACTCTCTAACATGTGCAGTACAAATCCATCGTTTTTGATAAATTTGATACTTGCACTGAGTGCAAGGACACACCATTCTCTCCTCTGGATTCAAAGAAGCCATCTGCTACAATATGGACATTTTAGATCATTTGTTTTTTATTAAACCTAAAAATCTTACTCATAAAGACTTAAACCTAAAATACTAAAACCTAAATACTTAAACACCTGAAAAAAACTTAAAGCCCTAATCTTAAAACCTTAATCTATATATATTTAATTATATATATTTAATTATATATATTTAATTAAATCCTAATCCTAAAAACTTAAAAAACTAATACTTTTTATATTTATTTATCTATATAATTATCCTATTATATATATATATTTATTTATTTATTCAAAGTTTTTCCTTAAATCTTAAAACCCTAAAACCCTAATCCTAATCTTAAAAAC
>CM035416.1:194728044-194775544 GCA_020310875.1 Ceratopteris richardii | reverse complement strand
CGACAGAAGACAAATAGTACTCAAACACGCACAAAAAGGTGAAGTTTTGCTCTCGGGTTCCCAGTATGTTTAAAAGTTGGCCTTGGTATGCACGTCCGTATGGTCGTCAGTATGGGTATCGATAACTTCCAGTAAATTACCGACGCTTATACTAACGTTTGCGGAGCACACCGACGATCTGTTTAAAACGGTCATACCGACGGTCACTTGACTGTCGGTATCTTTAACTCATGTTTTCCGATGTTTATACTGGCGCCGCGAGTGACTGTTAGTATAATTGGCATCGGTATGCCCCTCATATGTTGTAGTGTACCACAATGATAAAATGTTATACCTTTATGAGGATTGTATGAACCTCGACCTCTTCCTCTATTTCTTCCTCGACCTCTTCCATATGTGTTGTCATTTGAGTTATCCTTGTTGTTCTCCAGGTTGTGTTGGCTAGGCTTTTCTTCATGTTGTTGAGCTCGTTCTTGAGTTGCATCTTTCGAGACCTTGTTGAGGTAGCATACACCTTCTCCAATGCTTCTCAAAATTCCTTGGCTATCTCTAGGCTTTGCACATGACCAATCATAGTGTTAGAAATAACTTATGACACTACAACATATCGAGGGTATACCGAGGTTGCTACCGAGGCAAATGAACGGGCGTGAATTCTTCGCGATGTCGGTGTTGTAGTCGGTGTAGGCGTCGGAACCAAAGCGCTGGTTTGGGCACCGGTATAAGCATCGGTATAGGCGTCGCTATAAACATTGGTATTTCCGACGTAGATACCGACGTCCATACCGACATCTGCTGGGTGTACCGGCGCATATACCGACGACCATATTGGACCTATCGATGCGTATACCGACGACCATACCTGCACAAAGTTTTTTGGACAGAGTGTGTTGTCTTTTGCTAAAGCATGATGTTGTTTAGCAAAAGACAATACACTCTGCCTAACTGAGTACATGTGTTATGTACTCTAATGGCAACCAAAACATAAACTTATATGAACAAAAATGAACAATGATTCATGTACAGAAAGTCGTATATTCCATAAATGAAAAATGTACAAAAGTGTGGCAAAGCACTTACATATAGGAAAAAATTATGGTTCATCATTGTCGTATGCGAGTGTGATACAAAATTGTGGCATTGATCAAAATATTTACACCTACAATCCTGCAACAAAACATATGTATAAAATAAGACCAATTAACATGACATTTATAAACAACAACTAGAAACACGAAACCAAGATATAACTTTACCTAATCAAGAATATTCTCCCATGAGACGATTGCACCGCGTCCCTCTAAGTCTTGTAACAGTGCAGTCAGTTCATGTCGATATCCATACGATTCTTCAGTTCGCGTTGGAGGACGACCCACTGCCAACTCCTATAGTAAACATGCAAAATGTTAGATGAATATACATAATATACTTAACACAAATAACTTCAATAATTAACATCATACTTACAAATTGGTAGCGCATACTGTCGTATCCGCCGCTACCTAAATGCGACGTTCCAACCGTATCTAACCGTGTGGCCGCCGCATCTCTTTGTTGACGATACCGATCAGGAGTATGTTGATGTTCATCCTGAATCGATTCCCATTCTTCGGCGTCCAGCCATACAGGCTTCGGTAAGCCTACTTTGAAAGCATTGCGAGCTTCCGATCGTTGATGCGACATGACCTCGCGTGCTGTATGTTGTATCCAATCGAAACTCACAATAGGATTGCCAGGTGCTGCTGGCCGATACTCTTCATATATGCATTGTGTGATATGATTTTTAGAGTCTCTATCCTGTTCGGCCCATTTTAGCATTACCGAATGGCCGAATTCGATAGAGCAGAGTTGTCGTATCCGTTGTCGCATTGACTTCCCCGCCGCATCCATAACTGGAGCTCCATTACGGATATGATATATCTTCGATTCATCATGATCATGTGCACCCCAAGGTGTACGTGGAGATCCCATCTGATGCAATATGAAGATCTCATCTCATCCAGTGTATATATATGCATGCTTAAGCTTGTATACATATGCATTCATGTATACATATGCATTCATGTATACATATGCATTCATGTATACATATGCATTCATGTATGCATATGCATTCATGTATGCATATGCTTGCTTGTATGCATATGCATGCTTAAGCTTGTATACATATGCATTCATGTATACATATGCATATGCATATGCATACATGTATACATATGCATATGCATATGCATACATGTATACATATACATATGCATATGCTTGTTTGTATACATACATGTACATATACATGTATGTATATGCATACATGTATGCATATGCATATGTATACATGTATACATATACATATACATATGCATATGCTTGCTTGTATGCATATGCATGCTTAAGATTGTATGCATATGCTTGTTTGTATACATACATGTACATATACATGTATGTATATGCATACATGTATGCATATGCATATGCATACATGTATACATATACATATACATATGCATATGCTTGCTTGTATGCATATGCATGCTTAAGCTTGTATGCATATGCATGCTTAAGTTTGTATGCATATGATTGATTGTATACATATGCATGCTTGCTTGTATGCATATGTAAGCATATGCTTGCTTGCTTACATATGCATGCATGCTTGAGCATGTAAGCATATGCATATGCATGCTTAAGCATGTATGCATATGCATATGCATGCTTAAGCATGTATGCATATGCATTCATGTATACATATGCATTCATGTATGTATATGCATATGCATGCTTAAGCATGTATGCATATGCATTCATGTATACATATGCATTCATGTATACATATGCATTCATGTATACATATGCATTCATGTATGTATACATATGCATGCATTCATGTATGTATATGCATATGCATGCTTAAGCATGTATGCATATGCATTCATGTATACATATGCATTCATGTATGTATGCAAATGCATGCATGTATGCATATGCATGCATGTATGCATATGCATGCATGCGTGCATGCATATGCATACATACATGCATGCATATGGATACATGAATGCATATGCATACATGCATGCATGCATGCATATGGATACATGCATGCATGCATATGGATACATGCATATGCATACATGCATGCATGCATATGCATACATACATGAATGCATATGTATACATGAATGCATATGCATAGATACATGAATGCATATGCATGCATGAATGCATATGCATGCATGCATGCATGTATGCATATGCATGCATGTATGCATATGCATATCCCTCATGCATATGGATGCATGTATGCATGTATGTATGTATGCATATGCATGCATGTATGCATATGCATATCCCTCATGCATGCATATCCCTCATGCATATGCATACATACATGAATGCATATGTATACATGCATGCATATGCATACATACATGAATGCATATGGATGCATGTATGCATGTATGTATGTATGCATATGCATGCATGCATGTATGCATATGCATATCCCTCATGCATGCATATCCCTCATGCATATGCATACATACATAAATGCATATGTATACATGCATGCATATGCATACATACATGAATGCATATGGATGCATGTATGCATGTATGTATGTATGCATATGCATGCATGCATGCATGTATGCATATGCATATCCCTCATGCATGCATGCATGCATATGCATGCATGTATACATATGCATGCATGTATGCATATGCATGCATGCATGTATGCATATGCATACATACATGAATGCATATGGATGCATGTATGCATGTATGTATGTATGCATATGCATGCATGCATGTATGCATATGCATGCATGCATGTATGCATATGCATGCATGCATGTATGCATATCCCTCATGCATGCATGTATGTATGTATATGCATATGTATGCATGTATGTATGCATGTATGTATGTATGCATATGCATATGCATGCTTAAGCATGTATGCATATGCATTCATGTATACATATGCATTCATGTATGTATGCATATGCATGCATGCATGTATGCATATGCATGCATGCATGTATGCATATGCATGCATGCATGTATGCATATGTATGTATCCATATGCATGCATGCATGTATGCATATGCATGTATGCATGTATGCATGTATGTATGTATGCATATGCATGCATGCATGTATGCATATGCATATCCCTCATGCATACATGCATGCATATGCATGCATGTATGCATATGCATTCATGTATGCATATGCATTCATGTATGCATATGCATGCATGCATATGCATGCATGCATGTATGCATATGCATGTATCCATATGCATGCATGCATGCATGTATGCATATGCATGCATATGTATGCATATGCATGCATATGTATGCATATGCATGCATGCATGCATGTATGCATATGCATGTATCCATATGCATGCATGCATGCATGCATGTATGCATATGCATGCATGTATGCATATGCATGTATCCCTCTCTCTCTCTCGCTCTCTCTCTCTCTCTCAAACAAAAATAAAGAGAGAAGATATTAGAAAACAAAAATATAAAGAAAGATAAAAGAGTGATATATGTTTTACTTACATTTATGTAATTTTTGAATCAAAGTTGTCAAAATCCACTTGAAATTCTCCTTCGTTGAATTTCCAAAGATTTGATCTCAAAAATCTCTTGCAAAACTAAAGAAAGAAGATATTAGAAAAGCAAAAACATAAAGAAAGAAAACAGAGTGATACAATATGTACGATCTACTTACCAAAGCGTCAGATCTATAAAAATAGAGGTGTGTTTAGAGAGAGAGAGAGGGAAGGAGAGGGAAAGAGAGAGAGAGAGAGAGAGAGAGAGAGAGAGAGAGAGAGAGAGAGAGAGAGAGAGAGAGAGAGAGAGAGAGAGAGAGAGAGAGAGAGAGAGAGAGAGAGAGAGAGAGAGAGAGAGAGAGAATTGTTTGACACGATCGTCAAAATCCACTTGAAGTTCTTCTTCGTTGAATTTCCAAAGATTTGATCCCAAAATCTCTTGCAAAACCAAACAAAGAACATATTAATAAAGAAAAAACATAGAAAAAGAAAAAAGAGAGAGAGAGAGAGGGAGAGAGAAAGAGGGAGAGAGACGGAGAGAGAGTGAGAGAGAGAGAGGGAGAGAGAGAGAGATAGTGAGAGAGAGGGAGGGAGAGAGAGAGAGAGGGAGAGAGAGAGAGAGAGGGAAGGGAGGGAGAGAGGGAGAGAGAGAGAGAGAGGGAAGGGAGGGAGAGAGGGAGAGAGAGAGAGAGGATGACAAACAGAGTTGTGCTATTGGCGCGCGCAAACCCGAAAGCAGAAGTTCTACATTCAAAATGAGTAGAATGACGAATTTCGGGTTCGGGCCCAGTTAAAAAGAGAGCGTCGGTATAAGCGTCGGTATATGCGTCGGTATTTCCAGCAAAGTACCGACGCATATACCTACGCATATACCGACGCCGTGATTCCGAGGCAACATAGCTATGATTCCGAGGCAATGTAGCTTTCCCAAATTTGCCGAGGGGTATACCGACGCCGACAGCTGCCCGTCGGTACAGTGATCGTCGGTATTCCCTTGATATGTTGTAGTGTGAAATGAGCAACATCACCCTTCAATTCCTCTCTTCCCAAACAACAGACTGTCTCCTTTGTGCTGAAGTAATGTTGGGATCTTGAAGGTCAACTCGTTGTGGATCATCTCCAGTAACTAGACTCCATAAACCTATACCTTTAAGGTAATTTGTCATTCTATACCTCCAAGATTGAAAATTATATTTATCTAACTTCTTAACTTGTTGTCTTAAATCAGATATTGAAGACTTTCAAGTTTGAAGCTTACCTCAACTATTCTATGGTGCTCTTTCTTGACTTTACGAAGCTTCCCCTTGATTTGTAGCTTCGTCTTTGCTTTACTTTAGTTCCAATGCTTTGGCTCTTCAATCTCCAATGCTCTATTGTTGAGCTCTGATACCAACTTTTGGAGAATTCCTCTCCTATGCACAATGGAAAGTGTAGAAGGCTTTCTCACAGTCAAGACTTTTACCTATAGCTGAACTTTAGAATGAAAATTTATATCAATTGAAGAAGACAATGAACTTGAGAATTTGGTTACTCAAATAAGACACTAATAGATTTAAAATGAGCTATCAAACACTCAATTTGGAATAGTTTTGATTTGGAAATTCTTTGCCTCAGAACAGGCTGCGTGTCCACTCAATTAAGCTAAAAATTGGACTTCACTAACAACTGAATAACTCATAGAGCATGAAGAATTTGAAAAAACTATTTTTGAAAAAGGAATTACATAAGATAAGCTCTGCAATGAATATTTAAACTCTAAAAATGAATACATGCATTGAGAGATATGACTCTTGCAATCAAGCTACCTAGAAAATGGTATGCGGCTCGACATAGTCTGTGATACTGTAGAATATGAAATGAATAAAACCAAATTGACTACCTACAAGGGGACTTCAACATCTTCTTCCTCTGTTATTGAGTATCCTCCCTTGCCTCTTTTGTAGCCAAATGACCACGAGCTCTCATGATGAGTTTGAGAGCTCTTCTCCATAACTTCTCCACTACTTTGAGTAGCCACTCTTCTCTTTCGATTTAGTTTTTGGATTTGATTATCTTTTGATTGAATCTCTTTTGGCCTCCACTACTTGTTGAAGTGAATGTTTCCATTTTTCATTTTTCTATTTCCTTCTATTTGAAGAAAATCCTTTTTGCAAAATAGATACGACTTTTCTTCTTTATTTTTTATCAAATATATCTTTTAGACTTCCTAGATAAGAGTGGCACTATCCTATTCTAAGGAATCAAGAGACTAGTTATTCATCGTAGTTAGATTGAATCTCACCTAAAGACTCTAAAAGGATTAGTTCTTATTTCTAGTTCAAATTATGGCCTTTTTAATAGATGAGGAAGATCTAGTAGATGGCATTTGAGACTGGAAGTAGAGTGCTAACTTTTCATTGTAGAGTTGGAAGAGAGGGATAGATTTACCCATAAGAGTATTCACCTTTTATTTGGTGTGTGATCATGAGAAGGATGGCCCAATATCATTCAAGAAGATTTGTAATTATGGACTTTCTAAGTCTCAAAGAGAAATGCTTTTATATTCATATGCCAAACTAAGGGAAAGAGAAAAGCTAAGAGTTTGCACTATAGAGTCAATTGAAACACTTCCAATAGAGTTTGGTACAACTTATATGGATGACTAACCATGACTATATTAGCTAACATGATGGAAGTTGCATTTACATGGGAATAGTTTAGGAGAAAACTATTTCTTATGGTTACACTCAAGGCAAGGAGCACCAAGATTGGTATTACGATGAGTTTATCATATTAATTTAGGAATGCTCTTTTAATCACTTTTTATTATGGGACTCTATTCTATTTCATATAGTTTGTTGTCTCTAAAGAGTTCGATACTTGTCTTTTAGATTATGGATCCATCAAGGAAACGTCATGTTATATGAATTGAAATCACTTGGTTGATATTGATTTATCGGAGTGATAGTTTGAAAATTAGACGTTTTTGATGGGACATAGTAGACACATAATAAGATGGTTTTCCAAACTTTTTGTTTTGCCTTTCTAAGAGTCTTCTTACGGGGAAGGATATGGGAAAAGAGCACATATAGATGAGTATATACATGGTATTGTGCATAGGGGGAGCAATCATAAGAAGATCCTTTCAATATGCCTTCCAATGCCATTTTGAGGACAAAAGGGAATTAAGGAAAATGAGTCACCATAAAGTAATGTCATAGACTTGAGGCACCAAAAGAGAGACCAACTTTCCTCTTATTATAGGCCACTCTTGTACTAGTTCGAGGATGAAAATGTTATTCAAGGGGAGAGATAAGGGAATATCATAAATTAAGCTTGATAAAAGCTAACCTCAAGATAAAAATAAGATCTTCTCAAACATTAGATAAAATAAGATCTTCTGGAATATTATGCAAGACATAAGCTTAGCATAATGGTTAACTCTCATGGATGGAAAGGAGAAGGTCTTAGGTTGAATCTCCATGGGTGAATTGAGGAGAGTATTTTGCCAAAGACTCCTTAGAGCATTCTCAAAGCATCCAATTGAGTTAACCCAAGTGGGCATGGACTTAACTCAAGTGGTTAGTACACCTAAGATGAGTAGAGCAAGTGTATTGCCTCAAGAAAAAATTCCATATTTGAAATGTCGAGAAACATCGAGATCGTTTCTCACTCTTTTTTTTTTTTAAAGAAGTTCAACTTAGTCTACACTCTAGATTAGCTTCAGATTGAAAGTACAATGCATTTGTAGTGGGGACCCTCTCATTCCCCCACTTTAGAGGGGTTGTTTTAGAACTTTTAAGCCCAGGTGAGACTTGAACCTTGGCTAGCTACCAGAGGTTCAAGTGTGGTAACCACTTGAATCACACTTGGTTGATATCATTTCTAGCTATTTTTTTTTTTTCAAAAGGAAGTTCGATCTTTGAGA
The DNA here is from genome assembly GCA_020310875.1 of Ceratopteris richardii. NCBI lineage: Eukaryota > Viridiplantae > Streptophyta > Polypodiopsida > Polypodiales > Pteridaceae > Ceratopteris > Ceratopteris richardii. Next base: position 194,767,070 of record CM035416.1, on the reverse strand, counting down.
ACTACTCTTCTTGATAGCTTGAATTATTTTGGAAGTACAATGAAAGCAGATGTAACACATATAAGACACCTCGAATCCCACAAAGTAGGGGTTGAACACATACCATGTACTAAAACATAGAGCTTGAGGCTTGCTAAGGTAGAAATTGGGAAGGAACTATCCTAAAGTGAGATGAGAGGATTGGTTTGGACTTGATTGCTCGGAGACACAACAATCCCCTAAAAGAGCTGAATTAAATTTCTTATCACATAACTGATGAGGAGTGTTCTGATGTAGCACAGAAGGGTTGAACACCTGCCCCTAACCTAAAAAAATCAAGGTCTCAACCAGACAAATAGATGCTCACGAAGATTTTTTGGGTTTTGTTGTGATAATTCAAATGGCCTTCAAGTGAAAATGAGATAATTTTCAAATGGTAACGCTGGAATATCCTTTCCAAGTAACTCGATCGGTGATTTTTTTACGTGTTAAGTTAGCAATGAAGGATCGCGACTTCCGGAATCCGAATGCAATGAGGAATTGCGAGTCGCGACTTCAGAATTTCCTATGGTGACAGACATATGACCTAAACACATGGATCGAAAGCGAGACACAGTCGGCTATACAATTGAATAAAAAATATACAAATATTGAAAGCCAGATACAGGTATATATAATGTATAAAGAAAAAAAAAAGTAAATTTATATTCGTGTGGAAATATTTTTTTTATGGGAGATTCATCTGCTTTCGGGCTCCCGAATCCCACAATTGTTCGCGTTCATGGAAGATTCGGAAATCCAAATCTTGGATTCTGCTATAAATGCACTTCATTTTGCATAAGGTATCAAAGTTCTCCTTGCAGAGTTGGTTCAGTTTCCTATGAGACATGTCGCGAATTCGCAATAGAGCGATTCCAATTTCCCAAGCGCGTGCTCTCTATGCGGTTTGACCTGTTGTTCACGAGGCTTTGATGATCGCTAGTGTTTATCCGTATGTAATTGACTTCAACCATGAATGAAGTTTTTAATTACTTTATCTGCTTCACGTCCTCGCAGTTAATTACAGTAGCAGACTCGAAGCAGGTCACGTATTCTTGTGCTGTAGCCCGTAGCTTAATGAAAAGCATCAGATAGAAGAGTATACGTCTAGAGTAGATACTCTCGCAGCTTTCATTCTCTTTCATAGCGATGGTACTAGAGCAGATACATCCCTCCATGCCAGCCCGTGTGCTTCTAGTTTTACAGCATTGTCTGCCCTCAAGCTCCCTCTCTCTTCTAGCTGTCGATAGCGGGAATAGCAGCAGGCATATAAATGTGCGCTTCTCTGAGAAAGGTCCAAGAAAGGAAGGGGTGGAGGCGGCTATCAGTTATGCATTGTTTACCTCTGTCATTTCATGAGCAAGGCAAGCACTGAATATTCCATAGACATGGGTACTTGCATGACGAAAGATAAGAAAGGACCGACAGTCGAAGGCTACGTAACGCAGGCTTCGCTCTCATCGTCCTCATCGTCCTCGTCTTCTTCATCGTCAAGCCCAGAGTATTCCCTCACTGGAGATATAGGATTTATCTCTAATCCAGAAATGTCTGAAAAAAATTCTGAGGCTCTTTCGATGACGACCATATCGAGATATTCTATATCGGCAAGCCCTCAACAGACTCTCTCTACGGATAAGTACGTAATGGAGATCTTGCAGCCCATCTCTCCGAACAAGTTGAAAGCATCCATCTGTTCAGCGACGTTGGCTGCTAGGGACATGGACGTAACATCCATGCCTGTACAGGAGGAAAGGTGCAGCGAAGTTTCATCTGTAGATAGTTCCGAAGATGAAAAGGTAGATGCAGAAGAGAGAGTGTTCGCCTCCGGGCATGGCGTCGCAAATGCTTCTCGTCCTTTTCAATACCCCAACTATCTACATAGACTTTCGTTTTCACGAGACATTTCAGCTTTCTCAAGGGATATTGCATGCTTGTCTGTGTCCCCAATTGTGAGGCCTTCAAGTTTCAGTGGAGCACACGATTTCTTTACTTCCGCCATTAAAGCTGCATCCTTGAATCCGCAGAGCGAAGGGCATGCGAAGTCGCATCTAGAGTTCGCAGGCGATCGCTACTCAAGCGCAAGGTCGCGCTCTCTTCCTAAGCGCTTCTATGGCAAAGAGTCGCTTACTATCTGCGATAAGGGGTGCCGCAATTCACGCAACCTGCAAAGGCGCTCATCTAGTCGCGATAGATTGCGACTCGGCACCAAGCCTGGTTCTCCTCGATTCGCTGTTCGAAGGGAAGCGGCCTTGGTGGAGCGCCGTGTGAAGTCACGAAAGGATGCTGCTTCCGCTAGGCGCAACGGATTCGCTCATATTAACCCCGAAATGAAAGAACTATCTTCATCAAGCCGAATTCTGAATTGTAATTCAACTTTAGATTGCGCGCCTGATATTGGTAAACTGCTGGCTCGGGGCGATCCTGCTTTCCGAGAGAACTCTAACTTCTTGCATAAGCAGGTATGATTGACGCCCAATGCACAATTAGCGTTTCTTTCTGGTTTTTCAGGATATTGGCAACTGGCACGTCGTAAACGCTGATCAGTGCTTTGCTTAAATACATGCATACACGTTTTCTTGTATGTATGTGTATCGTCTCACGTGTGTATAGACACAGACTCCATACCTCCATTATATCTATGTATGTACGTACATACGTATATATATGCAGAGCTTACATACATGTGTGCGTAAGCGTGCACACATATATCTATGTATGTGTATGCATGCGTGTAGATAAAACCTTGGAACAAATCGTTCGATATTATTTAGATATTGACTCAATGATTCCTATTGGTCGTGGTCAACGATAAATAATTATTGTAGATAGAGTGCACGTGTCTCTGCATGCACGTGTATGTGCAACAGTGCATGCATGTATGCCTGCATGTGATGTGCATGCATGTATGCCTACATGTGATGTGAATGCACGCATAACATATGTGCGTGCACGTGTATGTGATGTGCATGCATGTATGCCTACATGTGATGTGAATGCACGCATAACATATGTGCGTGCACGTGTATGTGATGTGCATACATGTATGCCTACATGTGATGTGCATGCATGTATGCCTACATGTGATGTGAATGCACGCATACACATATGTGCATGCACGTGTATGTGTGTGCATGTTTAGGTGCATCTACGTGCGTGTGCATGCGTGCACGTACATATACATGTGTGCATATATATGCATATGTATGCACTTAATTACATTTTCATGTATGTACACATGTTTGTACTGATTGATACTATGCAACATGGAGCTGATGGCTATATAATCTTGTGTTGATTACCGTGAGCTTGTAGTCAGACTTTCTTTGGGTGAACTTGGAGACTGTTTGGATTCATCTTAGTATGTATGTGCGTATGAAAACACATGCATGTATAGATGTATGCATGTATAAACCTCTAATGGAAAGCAAAGCTAACTCATAGTACTTGAAGATGAGAAATGTTCCTTTCCCGTTGCCTAATATATGTGCATAAGCTTGCTCACTTTGGGCAGAAACGGAGGGAAAATTGAAAAAAAACAATAATTAATAAAGTGCTCACGTTACATATTGTATGAGGCAAATGTTCTTCATCCAATATGCGAATCCAGCAAGGAGGCTCTCTTTCATGTCATCAAGTTTACAAGTTCCATGCTTGATGAGGTAGGACTTGGAAAATAATGTTTGATCCAATGAAAGGTTTAACTGGGTTAAATGCTGAATTGATGGAGTTGGGATAAATGGAGTGGAGGTTGGGGCAGGATCAAGCCCTCGTTGGGAGCAGAGTATCCTCACATGTTTTTGTATTGAATAGGCTTTTCCAGATGATGTTACTGGTCAATAGAGTCACTAACTGCTATGCAAGAAGTGCTAAGAATATTTTCTATCCATACATGATTCTGAACAGTTGTCTGTAGGATCATACAAAGGTGGGCATTTTGAGCCTTAAGCTGTTTGAGTGACTGGATGGGCTTTTCTGGGTCAGGGGCAGCAGTACTCCAATTCAGTAGGAACATTGAATTTGGGCTCCCTGATTGACATATGCTGGGTGTGAAAGAGCTATTTCTATGAATAAGAAGTTTCGAAGGATATATATTTAGATTTGGTGGTCGATGCAATGCTGAAATTAGTTATAATTTTGGTTACAAGTTAAGACTAATTATTTAAGCAGCTAGCTGTAAAGTATAACATGTTTTTTGCTTTGAGACCATGTTATTTTGTTCCAAAACATTTCCCAGCGTTCAAGAGTTCAAAATGGGAGTTGTAATCTCTTAATGGTCTGGACCCAGATACAGTACTAGTTTTCCATGTAGGCAGCTTCCACTTGTAAAATGCCACTTTTATATTAAAATTTTGTATCCAGCAGTGGCTTTAATTTTTCTTAAATAAGAGAAATGTCTTGCATTTCTTTCATCTAAGGAAAAAGTTAAGGTGTGAATTTGATTTCTAATTTTCTCCAAATGGTCAGTTTGTCCAATATTGTTTACACGTACAAAAACATACATTACCATGACCAATGCAAAGCATGATATTTCTATATTGAATGGGTCTGTGTCTATTAGCTTGGATCCTGCTATAGGGCAATTGGGGAAATTGTATTGTGTAGCACTATTGGCATGTATCTACATTAATGAGATTACGGATTAATATATATGTTCTACAATTGTTTTTTTAATTTGAAAGGGACAAGTAGATGTCTGTGAATGGACATAGATAATGACTTGATTAAAATGTAACAGATATCTAACAGCTTAGATAAAAAAATGTAGCAGAATGTGTGCGACTGTATATAAACTAAGTGCTATAATTTACAAACCTCTGTCTTACTCTACAGATGCATATTAGAGGCGGATCTTGGGGCAGAGAAGTGCTGAAAGATAAATCTAATAACTGTAATAATTTGATCGATAGGAACAGCGATGCTTCTATTGCAAACGTTAAGGCCTTCTCATGCGCTAATATAACAACCCCTCATAGAACAAGTGATTCAAGGGATGATAATAGTGGAAAAGGCACATTCCACAGCTGCAATGGCTGTCAGCAACGCAAAATCTGCCATAAAATGGCATATGAATGTCAGGACTCATTGGATGCTGAGGAAAAGCCTGCCTTGGTTGAGAATGATCAGTCTTTGAGTTCATTGCTAACCCATCAAGTTGAGCCTTTGAACAAGGCAGTTGCTGAAAAATGTACAGATTTTTCACCACTTCCTGGATTTGCAGAGTGTGAAACTGACATCGAAGGTGAGCTCGATCTTATTCATTTTGCTTTTGGTACAAGACTCTTGCTTACAGGGGACCTTGAAGCTCAGCAATATAGAAATAGGCTACTAAAAGAAGCTGCCATGGATGCCTTTGCCAGACCCAGGTGTCATTCTAATGATGAGAATATACTTGGGCCAAAAGAGGAAAAACAGGTTTTTCTGTCTCTCTCTGATCTGATATTCATGAATCTTACTGATTCAGAAGCGCTTTCTTCAAGAATTCAGGAAGTACTTGCCCTTCTGTCTGCTGCAGAATGTGAGATGGAAGATGAGCAGAAAGCTCTGTTCTATAATCAGTTGCAAAAGGTGCTTGATTCCTTGAAAGTGGTGATGTTAGCCAAGCAAAGTAGGTCACAAGGAGAAGAATGTGCTAGCAGCATTGCAGGTGAGTCTGTCAATGCAAGAGTAAATTCATGGCTGAAAACTGCCATGGGAGATACTCATACTGTGACGAGTGTGAGAGAGGAACACATCAAAGAAATGAATTATGATATGCATCGGGATTTAAGCATGAATTCGACTTTATGCCCTGATGGTGAACAAGCATCTGTGATTGGGTTGTTGGTCCAACAGCTTTCCTCCCATCAACACATCAGTCCATTGCATGAAAAGATAAGTGATACACCGTCATCTGAATTTTGTGAACAAGAATTGATTGGGGATATAATTCCTTCATCAGGGGATGAGGGCATGAAGTTGGGGATTGCCCCTTTCAGTGGAACTACAGATCTCACTATGACTGAATCTGATACACATATCATGAATGAGGAAGATGGATACAAGTCTGACATGCATGAATTTCCTGAACTTTACATGGCACAAACAGGGCCAACATTGAACAAAGAAACTCAATTTTCCGAGTATGAAGAAACCAGCAAATGAAGCCCTCAGTGCAGGATTCAATGATGGAATAACAACTTACCCGGTTTGTGTTATAATGCAAGGATTTTTTTTCCTTCATTGTTTTTTATCTGACTCTTACATCATGGTTTTAAGGAATTTAATTATGCAGGTACTTATCATGCTAGATGATTAAATAGAGATAAAGGTACATTTCAATGTATCTTGAATGGTCAAAGTGATGCTCACGATTGCAAAGAGGTAGGATACTCTTCCTACAAACTACTGTCTGTCAAAGGGATGTGTTGTGATCATGCTCAGGCTTTGTGTTCTCATGTGCTAACATTGCAAGATATCTTTGCATTACCTGATCAGGTGGATAATGTGAGCTGTAGGGAAAATGGAAATTAGGGTTCGAGCTTTGATTCAGGATCTAACTGTAATCTGAATCAAGTGAAAGGTTGTATCTTCAATCTATGTAAAGCTCAGATTGTGATGGAAGTGGATGTTGGGATACAGTGATTGCAGATGTCTTTGAAATTTAAAGATTTAACAAGGATGAGAACTAGCTATTTGGAAACAACATGAGTTCCAATGTTTTTGATTCCTCTGTACTTCAAATCAGTGTTGTAGATCAACCCTTGGTATGAGATAGAATTCCGCCCTTGGTGACAGGGACAATTGCAGGACTCGCACAGATTCCTGCAGTAAAGCTGGTTAGGGCTCTCAAAATAGTTGACAAAGGCAATGATGTGCTCCAAAGGGAAACACATTATTCTGAGTTACATTATGATTCTGAGTATGTTTATATGTGTGGCTGACGGCATGATGGTTTTTCTGCTCATACAAGCTGAGTCTTGGCAAAAATCTTGCCAATCTATTGAACATGCTTGAAACCATGGGGTAGCTTTGGTTCTCTGCCATCCACTTTAGTTGATGTTTCTGAAGATAGTCAATGTATGCCATCCTGAGGGGGAAAAATTTAATGAGATGATTTCTAGTGGATTGATGCAATGCACAGCCCGTCGAGCCTCTTTCATCAATCTGATTTCGTATGTCTTGTAACTCATTTTATTGCAGTTAAAATTCCTTCAGGTACATAGGTTTGGTCTCCTCTACATCGTGGGATAGAATCTATAAGTCTGACAAGCATTTTATTTACCAGGAATCTTGCAATTGAATCAGTAAAGGCCACCAAGTTACTCCGAAGTGGGATTCATGTAATCAGACAAACCAGCATGTCAAGCTGATACTGTGTTTCTGCTTTTCGCAAAAATCTTGTCAACCACTTGTATGAAATCTAATGGATTTTAAAGTTGAGTCTATTCAAGCTTGTTCTTCAAGAGTCAATGTATGCCATACTAGAGAAATTTCATCTCACGGATGCAACGCAGCCTTTCAACCCTTCTGCATCAACATGATTTGATATGTTTTGTAACTCCTAACTCACTTCAATATAGTGGACATCATTACCAATACAGATCTTCAAATTTTCTGTCTACGTAATCTGAGAATTTTTGAAAATCATGTATCCGTCATCAAAATTATTTCAATATACACATCTTTACCCGTGAAGGAATTTCAAGCTCAAGTTCTCATTTCTAGTATCAGGTGTGATTAAAAAAGAAAAGAAGTATGAAAAAGGACTGGTTTCTACTTTGACCTCCTGTCATCAAGATCGTGGGCCCTCCGAATCCTAATACAATGCTGGATTCAATCAAAAGACTAAGTAAATGGCTGATCCGTTTAGAGTGATTGGATAGCTCCCAAACCATGGATTCAAGAGGGAAGCAGAGAGAATCTTAACTCCCATCCTTAGATGGGATACGCAAATGAGTTAATGCATATCTCCTGATGAAACGAAACAAAATGCATGAAAAATTTTTGAATCCCTCTATCTCCTAGCATCGGGGATATATACAAATTGGTTTATGTGTGTCATGTAAAGACTAATTCATAGGAGTGACAAAATGCAGGAATAATCTTTCATCTTCATTCCATTCTCAGTGGTAGATGAATTTCTTTGAAGCCATACTTTTCAAAGAGCTGCTACCGCATATTAAAGTCTTTTAAAGCATTCCATTACTTGTTCCAATATTGCTCTCTCCCAGAAAGAGTGAATGCATGTGAAATTGGACTGCCCATTTCAATTCCCTCCACTTTAAGAATATCAGGTAGAGCTTTGTTCCTCGTATATTTGAGGAAGAAAAATTTTTGGCAAAGTTTTGTTCCTCGTATGTTTGAGCACCATGGGTTATTGACCTTGATATTTTTAGTATGCTGGCATTTGAGGTTCCTCAGTGAAAGGCTTTGGAACTCTTAACTTCCATTTCTTGTTGTTAGGTTTAATTGTATGACCCGCTTATCATATTGAAACTAGGAACTTGAAAAATTATTGTGGTAAGGGGATCGGGTGCTCAAGCTCTCTTTGGAGCCCCTATCAAAGGGGGGCCCCTTTGTAAAATATGAGAAGAGAGATGTGGCCGCTAACTTTGAGAACATGTTCAGGAAGTACATGGAAAACACCCTTGCTCTTTGAGAACCACAAAAGTGAGTCCCCCTTCCACCATTCTATGATATTTATGCTGCATGGACCCAAGCTAGAAATGACATGGATCCTACATGATGGTGGACAAGCGCCATTGGAAATTTTGAGAGGTTAGGTGTTCGAAGTTTTGGACCTTGTAAGAGCATTCATTCTTGCATTTTATGATTTGATGTCTAGTATCTATTAGGACTACACTCAATCACATGGTAAGACACATGTATCAATAATAATGGAATGTTATGTACCACCATTAAAGTATGCATAGTATGAAGATTGATAATATTGATACTAAACATACATTGATAGTATAATGATAATGTATGCCTTTATTAGGACTCCATGAAGGATGCGAGGTTTTTAGTAAGTTCCTTTTTAATGAGATGAAACAAAAGAGTGAGAGCACACATTCTCGAAATAAGATATCAAACGTTGCATACTTGATACTTCGTGATCCTTTGCCAAGTTACGTTTTCTTTTATATATGTATATTTGTCACTACAAATGAACAAGAAAATACTAACAACGAGATCATTGTTGGCATGCGATTGTGTTGGTAACAAGCTCCATCATGGAAATGATAGGCTCAACATTTGTATTTGATTTTTGTATTGTTGCTTTTGTCATCTATGATACTAGAGATCCTAATATGCCTTTTTAACTTTTAATAGTCCAAATTTTCTTCTCAAAAAAATCTCCATGTTCCGACGCATTGATACATATAATGACATGTTGGATGAAATATTTCCAGTATTTTGTATTGATTCATACATTGGCTCTCTAGATAGACGAATTCCAACTTGTACAAGAAGACGTGTATCAATTTTTATGTAGATCATATAGCATCAACTACCTATAAAAAATGTCAATATCCAAGTTGAAATTCGGTGGGACCTTTAAGAGAAGCTAACTCGTTCCAACAATTAGTAGATGGATTAAGTATTAGAAGCATGCATAACGCTAAGACATAACAAACAAGAACTGTGTCATGATCTCCTTTGTTTCTATGCAAAATATGCATATTTTGAGTACTTTCTAGTTTCTTAATGCATATGCAAATGCATATTTTGCGTACTTTCTAGTTTATTAATGCATATGCAAATGCATCTTTCAATTTGAGCTTGAAAATAGATGCATTTTGTTTTTGTAACACTTCAACCAATCCCTCTAATCATACTTGAAGGAAAAATGGGACAACTTAGCAAAATACCCTTCCATGAGGGCTATTCTTCACACAAAAGCTCATATATTGACACTAAGTGGGGATGTCACTCATTTAATACTTAGCTTTTACCTCCATGCCACAAAATAGATGTTAGCAAATATATAAAGATCGAGAAAAAAAATTTTTATATAATTGTTTCAATACATAGTGTCAAGGGAGCACTAGATTGTGCTCTCTGAGTACAGTAGACAAGATTTCCGAAATACACTTATGATTACAAGAACACCCACATAGGGAAATAATACAAGAATAGATGATGGATACAAGATGTCCCACAACTCGAGACCGATAGGTATGGAAAACTAGACTAGGGATGATATAAGAGATCCCACAACCCGGGATCGTAAGTATGAGACAAGATATCTGGATTATAAGAACTCCCTTCTGGGAGATGAACTAGATACAAGAAAGAACTCGAAAAAATATCGTACTATGAGATTACAAGGGGACAAGATAGGATGTCCAAGAACTAAACTAGAACAAGGAACAAGACAAGAACTAGAAGTGCAACTTGAAGAGTACTTACTTGGCGGTCATGACTCCTTGAGCTCCCAAGACTAGTATTGGCAAGACTGATTATGAATGTGGCGAACCCCTCCTTGTATAGGTTTTCAAGGGTGGTTCCCAAGGGCGGTTGCGACTTGATGATGTCTTCATGATTTCATCGATTTGAATCAGGACCTCCGGGTGTCAGAATTCAGCAAATAGACAGTCGATCTTGGGGTTTTGCACGTTCCGGATGCAATGGAAGCATTAGTTTCTCCAAACTCTAAGCCAATCATGAGATATAGAAATTGACATAGAATCTAAGGTTTAGTGGTTTCCTTGTCCATGACATCACCTCCCCCTCAAGCGACAAGTTCCACGAGGAGCGGTTATGTGACTCTAAGATCTTCTAGGACTTGAATCTTCATAACTCTTGGTCTTTGTAGAGTTCTTGATATGTGGTACTAAAACAAGATGATGATGGATATCCATGATGAAACTGGAAAGGGTTTTTAGTATATCGAGGTACAAAATCAAGGGTATGATTCTCATGATGAACTGTATTATTCTTTTGACTCTGATGGTGGTCCTTCTGATGTGGGATGGTGATTGTGGAAGTTCTAATCCCAACTTGTTTCTTTTTCTTAGGGCATTTGAATACCATATGATCATGCTCTCCATAATAAAAGCATAATCCATTATCCTTTCGATATTGTCTTTCCTTTGTTGTAAGTCGTCTGACCATGATGTGATCCAATTGCATGGGTTCTGGTTGCGTTTCCTCGAGCATATGTTGTTGTGGAATAGAAGTAAAGTTGTATTCTCGATCTCTAATAGAAGTCTTCTTCTCTTGCTCGAACAACCTATTATCACATTCAATTGCTTGATTCATGTTCTCTAGCTTGGGTTTCATTGGATTCTTCCTATGGAATTCACGAACTTTGATTTTTGCTCTTTGAAGATTTTCTATAAGTTCCCAAGTACGATCATTGATGTCATACGCTTTCCAATGAATGAGGTAATCCAATCGTCCTCGAGAGATTCTTGAATCTAAGACATGATCAAATTCAAATTCTTCATGATCCTCTATCTTGATAGGTGGTGAAGGACTGGGTCTCTCTTGATCTTCCTTGGGTTCTTCATGCAATAGATCCTTTGAGCTTCTACTGGTACATTGTGGTGTCGGCAAGATCTTTGATGGAGAGCTTTGAGTAGGCACACCTCCTTGATTGAACACGAACTCCTTGTCCTTTACATTTTGATTATCTTCACAATGTATATGTTCCATATCAATTGTAATGACTCCTTGGGCTTCAAAGATTCTTGTTTCAGATTCTTGAGGAACAATGTCTTGATTATTCAACCCTTCTAGCTCTTGGGCTTGACTTTCTTTGAATAATTGATTCTCACATTGAACTCCCTGATTAATAATATCCTCCAAGGTATTTGCTTGAGGCATGGATTGTAAGAGATATTTGACTTTAGGATTGAGGACACTTAGAAACTGATTAACCATGTAGTCTTCTTGATATGTAGTTCCACGAAACAACATCTTGATATTCAAAGCATAGCGTGAAACTGATCGATCATCTTGTCGTAGCAATAGTTTCATCTCTTGGACATCTTCGATCATGTCCTTTATGGTAGATTGAATCTCCTTGCATAGGGAATCCATGGTGCTTGGTCTTGATGAAGGCAGTCTTGCCAAAATGTCAAGGGAGCACTAGAGTGTGCTCTCCGAGTACAGTAGACAAGATTTCCGAAATACACTTATGATTACAAGAGCACCCACATAGGGAAATAATACAAGAATACGTGATGGATACAAGATGTCCCACAACCCGGGACCGATAGGTATGGAAAACTAGACTAGGGATGATACACGAGATCCCACAACCCGGGATCATAAGTATGAGATAAGATATCTGGATTATAAGAACTCCCTTCTAGGAGATGAACTAGACACAAGAAAGAACTCGACAGAATCTCGTACTATGAGATTACAAGGGGACAAGATAGGATGTCCAAGAACTAGACTAGAACAAGGAATAAGACAAGAACTAGAACTGGAATTTGAAGAGTACTTACTTGGCGATCACGACTCCTTGAGCTCCCAAGACTGGTATTGGCAAGACTGATTATGAATGTGGCCAACCCCTCCTTATATAGGTTTTCAAGGGCGGCTCCCAAGGGCGGTTGCGACTTGATGATGTCGTCATGATGTCATCGATTTGAATCAGGACCTTCGGGTGTTAGAATTCAGCAAATAGACAGTCGATCTTGGGGTTTTGGCACGTTCCAGATGCAATGGAAGCATTAGTTTCTCCAAACTCTAAGACAATCATGAGATATAGACATTGACATAGAATCTAAGGTTTAGATGGTTTCCTTGTCCATGACACATAGTTGTTAAATAAAGACAACCTATAAGAGATTATAAAACAAATAGCATCAAATTATAATCTTCTTTGCATAAAGAAAACCCACATCAACCCAAAGGAAAAGACAAAGGACGTGAATAATCAACACAAGACCAAGTGTTATAAAACGAACTTCTCATTCCCTATAAAATATATAAAGATTGGGAAAAAAAATATATAACCATTTCAATACATAGTTGTTAAATAAAGACAACTTGTAAGAGATTAAAAAACAAATAGCATCACATTATAATCATCTTTGCATAAAGCAAACCCACATCAACCCGAAGGAAAAGACAAAGGATGTGAATAATCAACACAAGTCCAAGTGTTATAAAACCGAATTTTCATTAGGTTTAAAAATGAGTTGGTCTTGTCCCTTGTATGCTTTTTATTAACCTCATCATAATATCCAATAGTCAAGCACTTAGTTGTACTCGCAAAGTGGTGGTGAGGCATGTATTAACATTTGTCTTTACCCTACATCAATGTTCAAGTTTTAGAACTATTATATTAAGAGAGAATATACAATCCCAAGAAAAACATACCAAGTTAGACACTGAACTGCATGACATCTAGACTTTAAAGCTATTGACACAGAAGAAAACACATCTTTGTTGTGGAAGATAACAATCCTCCATAGTGGGGAGAGTGTAAGCTATGCAAGATCTTTAACCATCTTCAGAATTTGTGGATGCTTAAATTGGATCATCATCATTAACAGAGCCACTCATTCAAAAGCCATATAGAATATCTGCTATTTAAAGTGTGTAATGTTTTGTTGAGATTATGTTACAAGTGTTATGTACATCCTCACAAAAATACTATAGTGTAAGGTATGAAGGGGCTTGATTGGATTAGAAAATGTTTTAAGTCGAAAGGAATCTTCATCAAACACAATCTCGTTTGTTTTAATTCTTGACTTCTCATGCCTTGTCCTCTGTATGTGAGCAATAAATGTAGCAGGGCAACTCGATGGCCTCACCACCCTTTTTATTACTTGGAGGCTTCTGAAAATCAAGACCCAATCTTAGTGAAAATGTTTTGGGTGGTGTTCAACAATAGATAATGGATCCTTGTGACCTATCAATATTCAAATGGACATAAAGTGATACCTAAGTTATGCATAAAAGCGATATTTCGCATCAATATCCACCATAGAGTCGATGCCTGGCATCGACTTATAGCAGGAAGTCGATGCTTGGTATTAACTTTCAACAGGAAGTTGATGCTTGGGATCGACTTTTAGTAGAAACTCAATGATAGGCATTGACTTGTAGTTGAATATTGATTCTGTTAAATGTTGAACGCTTCGTTCTAACTATTAGAATGACGTTTAACCGACTCTTGGGGGGGGTTCTTTGGAGTGGTAGGGGTCTGTTATACAGAGGCCCTGTACTTAGTTCCCAAAGGTACTGTTCACCCTCAGCACTGTGATAATGCTGAGGATTCTGTCGAATTTCCGTACTTAGAATTTACCGTCACAATCTTAGCTCAACCAAACGTACCAAATGCACTAAGATGCCATATTGCATCTACGCATAAACTTACTGGAATCACGAGAAACAAGAGTATTCGATCAACTTCACAGAACGGGTTTCAACGATCAAACAACACCGTAACGCAGAGAATTTGAGAGTTCAACACACAGTACTGGAAACTCAGTACTCAACTTAGCAGATCCTTACTGCAGTTAACTTTGCCACAGGCAGACAGATTCCAATGTTTACAACAACATAGTGTAAATCCGAATATCAGAACACTAACACAGTTGCTCAGATTTCGCCAATTCTTGACAAAAATGTTCAAGAAGTCGTAATACATAGTGCGTGAGCTCAATCCAACAGAGATGCCTAAACAACTTACTCAGACAACAGTAATGGAACTCGCAACCTCAACGGAGTTCACTAGGTAACAAATACAGATACACATAGTACCACGAGTTTCCGGCTCTACTAGCTGTGCATCTATTCTAACAGAGCTTAGAGCTATGGCTTCAGTGAGCAAAATCTCGGCCTGTGTTTGCAAAAAGGCCTCCTGTAGGTAGAACTCGTTGGACAGGGCTGCATCTCTTGAGACCTTCATTTCTTCCAGTTGCTTCTGCATATTGATTACTCTGCCCTTTTGATTTTCAAGCTGATTTTCTCTTCGTTCAATCTCCTGGTTTTGGTACTGTATAGTTCTGGAGTAGGTGTCGCGTTCTCTTTTTAGATCTGTTATCAGCTTCTGTGTCTGAGCTTCTTGTGTTAGCTTTCGCCGTAAAATGTTGTTTACCTGATCGAAATCTAACTTAAATCTTTGGAGTTCCTTAGTGGTTCTCATCGCCAGCTCGTGCTGCTCTTGTCCTTTTTGTACCACTTCGTCCAGTGTTTGTCTTGTTTCTTCCAGCAAATTTCCTAATGCAACTCTGGCATCCTCCTTATCCTGCAGGTCTAGCTTTAATTGACTAACTTCTGCCTGTGTTTCGGTTAATAACTTGTCTTTTTCGGTGAGCTCTGCCAGTGCTGTATCTCTCTGATTGATCATCATTTCCTGTTCGGTGAGTTTCGCCTGTAGTTCCTTCAATTGATCTTGCAGGGATTGGTTTTCGGCTTTGGCAATTAGTAATTCTTCTTGTAGGGGGCTGATGTCAGCTTCTAGCATGTCAACTTTATGTTGTAGCTCGTTGCGGATACTGTCTGTGGTAGCTTTCATGTGGATGGGCAGTTGCTGAGATAAATTGATAAGAACTTGGCCCATATTGGCGAGTTTGGACAGTATTGGAATGGAAAGAAGGGGTAGCTGGGGTTGGGGTTGGGAAGTGGATGCGTTGAGGAGCTGTTGGGAGTTTGGTGGAGAGTAGTTGAGGGAGGAGGATGACAATTCGGCGATTTCGGCAGGATGAATGGGCTGGATGGGGATGATGGGTGGTTCCGGTGGGGGAGTGGGAGTTACGGTTTGAGTTGTTACCTGATTTATGTTTTGTTGTTCCTGCTTCGCAAATGTGGATTCCACTACCTTAAGTAGTCTGTCCAGTGCATCTTTAGCAGCTTGTTCTTCCTCTGTTTGTTGTTCTCCTTCAGACTGCTAATTTGATGTTTCTTCGGTCGATGTTATTTCAACTTCAGTACGAGTTTCTTGTTGTTGCTCCTGGGAAGATTGCGTAGAGGATTCATTCTGCATGGAGGTTGTGGTGTCGTGGAATGTTTCTTCATCCTCTTTATCATCTTCTTTGTTGTCATCCTTGTTTCCTTCAGCAGAGCCTTGTGCTTCACTCCCAGAAGAGCTGATTCTGATCCTTTTTCTGCGGAAAAGCTGGTTGAGTTCCTCTTCATCTTCTTCTTCGTCGTCCCAAAACTGTACTGATTCTTCGTGTCGTAGAACTGGTCCTTGCAGTGGTGGTTGCGCTGCGAGTATGGCCGGAAAGAGGAATGAGATGATATGGGGCAATCTGAATCTCGGCGTACCTCCTTTGTTTACCTGTTTCATGATGGCGATGCATTCTTTGTGGATTCTGTGGAAGAAGTAAGATGCGAAGTTTACTGGTTCTCGGGTTGCTAGATCGATGGCTGAGTAGAATGGACGGGAGATGCCGTAAGTACGCTTTTGGAGGTTGAGGATGGCTACTAGGAATTGAAGGGCGGATCTTTCTAGTTCTAATCGACATGAGATTGCGTATTCGTTGAATGAGTATCTAGGGAATAACTGGTTCATGGTGGCTAATGGCAAATTCGGGCCATTCTCTCCGCCTTGCGAAGGGAGTCGATATGACTCAGCGAAAGTTTGGAAGGTTATTACGGTTCGGGATGGAAGGGAGGTGATCGGCCATCTTTGATAGATGGCAGAAGTTTTGGCGATGGTGGAGATGATTTGGGCAAAGAATGGGTGGGACTCCACTGAATGCCAAGGAATTTCAGCGAAGTTTGCCAACCCACGTATGCGCAGGTACTCCCCTACGTCGGCAGGGAGCCCGTCACGGAAAGCGGCGTAATTAGCCAAGGCTTCCATGGCGCACACGAAGACACAACACACAGGTACACACTGCACAGGGTAAACACAGAGCACAATCACACAAACACAATAGCGTTTTTTCGGCGAACTGGGGAAGGTTAAGTAGATGCTTTGCCGGGGAGAGCAATGAAGGATGATTAATCGTCGCGGGGTATTGAAATGATAATTTTTTTAACTGCGGTGTGCATGCGTGAGTAGCTGGCAAGGGCAGGGCGGCTGTGGACATAAATAGGTTTCAAAACGCGGATATTTACAGACTTGTATTATTAAACTTGCACAAAAAGAAAAGAAAAGAAAAGAAAAGTGAACTCCAAAAAACACGGCCAACCGCAAAATGTTTTAATGCGGGTTCGCTGTGTGTTGCTACGGCTGCAACTTCGAACCGTTGATGACTTTCGGAAGAGGGTTTTCGGTCAACGTAGTCAGCCGAAAAGTTGCTGGGCCCACTTGTTCTGAAATCCGGTAAGGGCCATACCCCCGTAATTTGAATTTACCAGCAGACCGATTCGACTTGGCATTATAGAAAAGGACAAGTTGTCCCACCGTAAAAACTGGAGTTTTCAAGTGTCGATCATGGGTCCGAGCCTATCTTAGTTGTACTTCCTGCATAGTTAAAAAGCTGTGCCATCGTTGTTCGTCTAACTCTCTGAGTGTATCCAACCGAAATGACAGTGAGTTTTCCGGTAGCAGTTTCTGAGCGATTGCTACTCGTAAACTTGGTATAACTATCTCCATTGGTGCTATTGCTTCTAATCCATAAGCTAGTTTGAAAGGTGTTAATCCGGTTGTTACCTTGTATGTAGTCCGATATGCCCATAATACTGCAGGTAGCAGTTGATCCCATCTTTCCGGTGCGTCTAAAATGAGTTTTCGGAGCATATTCAGCAGAGATTTGTTTGTACTCTCAGTTAGGCCATTTGCACGAGGATAATAAGGAGAACTAAACTTATGTGTGACCTGGAATGACTGTGTAAGTGCCTTCATTAAATTGTTGACAAAATGAGTGCCTTGATCTGTAACAAGTTCCAGTGGTAAGCCAAAACGTGGAAAGACATCGGTTAGCAGACACTTTGCTACCGCAATAGCTGTAGCAGACCGTAAAGCCCAGGCTTCTGCCCATCTGGTTGCATAGTCTGTACAGGTCAGTATGTAACGATTGTTACTGAAGACTGCTGGAGGTGTAATCGGACCGATAAAATCTAGACCCCACTTCTGGAAAGGTTCCAGTGGTAAGATGGGTTGCAGAGGGAAAAGATGTCGTTGCAGGGGCTGTCCAGATCTTTGACAACTATCACATTGTTTGACAAACTGTGATACATCTCTATACATAGTAGGCCACCAGAGACCACTTTGCAGAATTTTCCGGTGTGTTAAGTCTGCAGCAAAATGACCACCGGAAGGAATTGAGTGAGCCAAAGTAATAACTGAGTTAACTTCATGAGGTGGAATACATCGAAGTAAAATTTTGGTATGATCCACATAGTATAAGTCTCCAGCAATCGACCGAAATCGGCGACTGAAAACTGCAATTTTCCTGCGTAGTGCCGTAGAAATCTGAGACGAGAGGCAGCCATCAGTGAGAAAGGTCATGATCTGATCATAATATGTAGATGGTATAGGTGGGTCTGTAATTTCATCATTCGTTGGTTCAGAGACATAAATCGCCGGAGTTGTGTCATCTATGCCTACCAGAGCTTCACCGGAATCTAAGCGGGAGAGGAAATCTGCTAAGGCATGTGAACTGCCTGGCTGATGAATGACTTTGTAGTCAAATTCCTGTAAAAGTAGAACCCATCGTGCTAATCGTCCACCTAGATGCTGTTGCCGAACTAGATAGACAAGTGCAGCATGATCTACATGAAAAGTAAATTTACGACCCAACAAGTAATGTCTGAATTTCTTGACAGAATATACTAGACCTAAACATTCTCTTTTTGTTACAAACTAATTCTTCTCAGCAGGGGCTAATCTTCGCCTTGAATAGTACACTTATTAATTTGTTTCATTAAAATGCTTCCTATTGCTATATCTGAAGCATCAACAAATACATGAAATGGACGATCCCAGTCCGGAGGCTGTAAGATGGGAACTTGTGTTAATAAACTCTTTAAACGATCAAATGCTATCTGACATTCCTGAGTCCACTCAAATTGTCGAGGAGTCTTGGTGATTAGCTTGTTCAGTGGTATTTCCAAATGAGCAAGCCACCGTAAGTGTCGACCATGCCATCTTACTTGGCCCATGAAGCGCATAACTTCCTTCGGTGTAGTGGGCACCGGAGCTTCTAATACTGCCGTGATCTTGTCTGGATCTACTTGTATACCTTGTGCAGATACGATGTGGCCAAGTAGCTTGCCACATGAAACCGCAAACACGGATTTGTTTGGGTTTAAACAGAGTCTGTATTCTCTGCATTTTTCAAAGCAACACCGTAAATGGAACAGGTGTGCTATCATCTTACCAAAAATTGAAAAATCGTCGAGGTATACTTGCATAAACAAAGTAAGATAAGGAGAAAATATTTCCTGCATACACCTTTGGAATGTACTTGGGGCATTCCTTAATCCAAACCACATAACAGTACAAGCAAATACGCCCCAGTTGGTAATGAATGCAGTTTTCGGTATATCCTGTTCAGCCATTCTAACTTGATTATATCCACTGTACCCATCTAAAAATGAATACATTTCATGTCCTGCTACTCTGTCAAGCATTGTGTCAAGAAAAGGGATCGGAAAAGGATCAGGCACTGTAGCTGTGTTCAATTTCCGGTAATCTACACATATTCGCAACTGCTTATTCTTTTTCGGGATGATAACAATTGGTGAGATCCATTCAGCATGCTCTATTGGTACAATAAATCCAACTTTAAGTAGCCTATCCAGTTCTGCCTTTACCTGTGATGCATAGTTTGGATTCATCTGGTAGCTGGGTTGTTTGTTCGGTTTGGCCTCCGGCTTCAGCATGACTCTGTGCTGATAGATGCGCGGGTCCAATCCTTTCATATCCTTGTAATCCCATGCAAAGACGTCGGAGAATTCTTGGAGTAGCTGAATTAAGCCTGCTTGAAATGTTTCTGGTAAGTTTTGCTTTATCTTTATAGGACGCGGATGATCTTCATCACCTAAATTATAAGTGATCAACTGATCTTCTGGAACATAAAATTGTCGAGGCTTCCCTGTATCGTCAGCTAGCTTAAAAAGTTGTTGCAGTTGAGCGTCATCTATAACCGCAGTATCTTCCTTTTTATCTTCTTCTGTTATAGTCATTACTATACAAACTGCAGGGTTCCAGTTATCTACAACAGATTGTAGATCAACAGTTCCTAGGGAGATCAAGTCAATGTTATTTTTCAGAAACTCTTCTTCTTCATCATCTGACAATCCATCTAATATATGGACTGGTTCCGCCAAATACGGTCTAGCATGCAACTCGCAAGGTTGTATAGCATCTAATTTTACAATGTATTTACAATTTTTACCTTAAAAGTGAGCTCTTGTGCAGACCAATCCTGTATCACCTTAGCGTGCTTCAGCCAAGGTCGACCGAAAAGGAGGTTGTAATCAAGAGTGGATTCCAGTAAATCTAGTATGACAAAGGTCATTTTAAATGTTGTACCTTGTAAAGTGATTGGTACATTTCGTACAGGTCCTATGGGATGGACTTTTGATTGGTCGGCCATTCTGACAAAAAATTGAGCTGGTTCGATTTCGGTCCACCCTAACCTTTTACATAGTGCAGCAGTAGCAATGTTGACTCCAAATCCTCCATCAATTAGTACCTATGTGATTTTATGATTCTTATACCATACCGTAATTAAAGGAGCTGAATGATCGACCGTAGAATCGGGTTCTGATTGTACTGTTGCTGTCGCCGGAATGCATGAAGGCACAGGACTGAACTGTTGTTGAAATTGGTGTCGAACTCCCGGTACTAGTGCAAGTAATTGGCCCAAAGGAAGAGTGATGGATGCTTTAGATAAAATTTCCCAGGCCTTTTGTGATTGGATTGTTTCCACAGATTTTGAGGATGATGCGCCTGCTGAAGATGATGTGTCTGCCGCTAAGGAGGTGCCTGCTGCTGCTGATGTACCTGCTGCTGATGATGTGCCTACTGCTGAATTGGAATCCTGTTGTTGTGTTCCTTCTTCGGTTAACGGAGTCTGGGTTACCGAAATAGGATCTAGGAAGACTGGAGGTTCTGCGGTGGTCCATTGACTAGCCTTGTTGTACATCCTTTGTTGTTCGCGTATGCCTGGTTCAAATAATTCTGCTGCAGGCTGCAGTTGTTTACCGGAGTGGGTCTGTATTACTGCAACTTGCATTTCTACTGGTGTAATTTGCACCATATTAGCCATTGGGTTTTGTCATTCCTTCTTCCTCTGATCATATTCAGCTGCATCCTTACAGAATCTTCTAATGTGACCAAATTCACCACAGAAATGACAGTGCGGTGGTGGCAGATTGGGATTTTCCGGTGGTGGTCCAGTCTACCAGCAGCTTGCATTATAGTTGTTATTTCTCTGTCCTCTGTAATTTCGATA
This sequence comes from Ceratopteris richardii, assembly GCA_020310875.1. Lineage (NCBI taxonomy): Eukaryota > Viridiplantae > Streptophyta > Polypodiopsida > Polypodiales > Pteridaceae > Ceratopteris > Ceratopteris richardii. The sequence continues at coordinate 194,745,744 of CM035416.1, read as the reverse complement.
TCCTTGTTGCTGGTTGTTTCTCATTTGCGGAGGCACATAGTGATTGGCTGGCTGCCCTGGTTCCTGTATAATAGCATTGACAGTTGCGGTTCCCTGCACTTTGGCGTTGTATGCACAATTTTCGGTGGTGTGTCCGGCAGTGTTGCAGATAGCACAGAATAGCTGATTAAGTGCATAAGTGGCACTAGTATGGCGTGAATTCTTGCATGTGATGCAGTATACTTGTCTGGTCATATCTTCAGCAACATTTCTGTTTGTTTTTAACCACTCCAGATCTTCTGTAAATCCTCCAACCTTGTTTTCCAGCTGCAGAGCCATTGCGATTACTGCATCTAGCGTCATAGCTCCTACACATTATGTGATCATAATCTGTTTAAGTTGTGGAGTCAAGCCATTGATGAACCACTGAGTGATAACATCGTCCGGTAGGTTGGCATGTGCTGGTGGTAACTGCCTCAAGTGAGTCCTGAATAGAGTAGCGTATTCCTGTATTGTTTGATTTACCTTCTGTCTGTTGTTTTGCAGTTAGTCAAAAATTTTGGCTGGATTCTTCTTTAGCCTAAATCTCTGCAAAAAGGCATCTTGTACTGCTTCATAGGTGCCGAAGTGATTAATATCATATTCTGTAAGCCATCTAGCTGCTTCATTGACCAATGTAGATTGGAAGACAATAGCTTTATACGCCGGATCTGGTGGATGGTTGAGAACTGCGTAGCTTATCTCGAATGTGCGTACATGAGCATCCGGATCATCTCTTGGGAATCCACCAAATTTAGTGTACGTCACTCCTGTCGGAGTCGGCCTTGGTGGGCCTACTTGTTGTTGCTGCTTCTGTTGTTGTTGTTGTTGCCCGTTCATGGCGAGTGTATTGTGAATATCTGAATATCTGAACTATAGAAATCTGTATCGTCGGACTGTGCACTTTCTGGTTCGATGATTTTACTCAGTATACTTCGAATCTCGGTTTCGAAAAAATTTCCTTCCTTCTTGATGTCGAGTGTAGGGGAACTTACTCCAAAAAGCGGTGGCTGGGCTGAAGATTCACCAAAAAATGGTAAACCGTCGCCGAAAAACTGTGATTCTGTTACCGAAATATCACCGGAATGTGCCGAATTCATGCCAGAATAAGGTGTTTTTTCGCCTTCGCCAATTTCTTTGGCTAACAAATTTGAATCTTTATCCAAGATTGTTAAACTAGCTTCAGACTGCGTCTTGGTAGATTTTGGAGTTACTATGTCTTTGACAGACTGTGCCCAAATAGTACCGGAATGTACCAGAGGCGTAACACGTTCCACCGGAATATGACCGAAATCAATTCTAACGTTCTTGACTTTCTTGACAGCTAGGTCAGACCTAGTTGTACTTCTTCCTCCTGGAGTTATCTTTAGTAAATTAAGTACTCCAGTTTGACGGTTCTTCGGATACGTTTCACCGGATCGAGTAACCGGCATGTATCATCTTTTGTACTAATCACGTAGTATCACTATCGATAAAATTTTATAATCACGTTTCCTCAACAAGTTTGCAACAATCTGGTTCTGTTGCTACTTTCGACAAACGAACAATAATCTTGATGTTTGATTCCGACAGACGAATGACGATCTTGATGCAACTTTCCCACAGACGGCGCCAAGTGTTAAATGTTGAACGCTTCGTTCTAACTATTAGAATGACGTTTAACCGACTCTTGGGGGGGTTCTTGGGAGTGGTAGGGGTTTGTTATACAGAGGCCCTGTACTTAGTCCCCAAAGGTACTGTTCACCCTCAGCACTGTGATAATGCTGAGAATTCTATCGAATTACCGTACTTAGAATTTACCGTCACAGTCTTAGCTCAACCAAACATACCAAATGCACTAAGATGCCATATTGCATCTACGCATAAACTTACTGGAATCACCAGAAACAAGAGTATTCGATCAACTTCACAAAACGGGTTTCAACGATCAAACAACACTGTAACGCAGGGAATTTGAGAGTTCAACACACAGTACTGGAAACTCAGTACTCAACTTAGCAGATCCTTACTGCAATTAACTTTGCCACAGGCAGACAGATTCCAATGTTTACAACAACATAGTGTAAATCCGAATATCAGAACACTAACACAGTTGCTCGGATTTCGCCAATTCTTGACAAAAATGTTCAAGAAGTCGTAATACACAGTGCGTGAGCTCAATCCAACAGAGATGCCTAAACAACTTACTCAAACAACAGTAATGGAACTCGCAACCTCAATGGAGTTCACTAGGTAACAAATACAGATAAACATAGTAACATTAGTCTACGTAGAAGATCGCCAAGATACTCTGAGTACTCCAATCGTTACACAGTAATATTCAGACTGATAGTATAGTTATCTCTTGAACGTTATGAAATTTATCAAAAGAACCAAGATCGTCGGTAGAGAACAAGAGCGATAGACAAAACCAGATACGAACAAGAATGTAGAACACAGAGGTTATGCAAAAACGAACACTACCTCAACACTCAGACAGACAACTAGACGAACAGTCTGGTGATAACACGACGATAGGCCAAAATCACATCGCCCTTCTGAGCACTTCTTTTCATTGCTTTATATAGAAAGTACAAATAGGTGCATAACCACCTTTCACGTGTGTTCTACCAAGTTTTCCGTTACATCTGTCCCAATCCGACGGCCGACTAACAATGCCAAGCACGGGGTGCATCGAAACATACAATATGAGAATTTATCACATGAATACTAGTAATGAACAAAGGTCTCACCCAAAATTCTAAATAGAATAAAATACTTTGATAGTGCCTTGTAAGAGGAGGTTGTTGGATAGTTTGCTTGGACATCCACGGAGGAGAAGCACCCAAATCTCCTCATGATGACTTCTTGAATCTTCATAAATACTTTATGTTTACAATAATGATGATGGAGGTAAATAAGTATTGCTTAGACTTTGAAGGTGAGGTTATTTAACTTCACGGCCATTTTTTCTAGGCTCAATTCCTTCAAAATAACCCTTGAGAGGGTATACACAATCAAACTATCATTCTTGACACCCTATAGGACCATCTAGAGTGTAAGCTTCATATCTTCTGTAGCCTCCTCAATGGATAAGTCACCCCTTTTGGACTTGCTCTTCACATCCACTCAAGGGTCAATCTTTGCTTTTCTTTGTTTTTTCCCCTTCACCTCTTTGTTCTCACACATAGTAAAAATTTTTTCTTGAAGCTCATACTTCTCTTGTCCTAAATGCCATCTAGAACCATGTGTCAAAATTTCTAAGCACATCAGATTTCAGGTTTTTTTCAATACCTATTTCAACCTCTCTCAAGCACTACCTTTTGATGTTTCCCCCCATGCTCACTAAAAGCATCAAAAAAGTCATAATAGGAAAACTTATTTGCTTAATACATGATATCTTTTACCTATAGTCATGATCATTATTGTGATCCCAAGTGAGAAGCTTGGCTTACTTTATTCTTAGACCAGCATATATCTTACACTCTTCATACTTGAAGAAGAATGTTGTTGGATGCTCCTTGATGAGTTCTTTTTGGGCTTCTACAGAGTGTGATCCTCCTATCACATAATATGTATAATCCTCAGAGAAGGCCTCGTTAAAGTCTTCTATTGTTTTACACTACTCTAGATTGACCATAACCAGAAAGAGAACTAGAGTTGCATGAATAATTATCATCATTTTCTTCTTTAAATTTTGAACATGAAAGTTGTGGGGCTCTCTAGTCTCAAGAGATTTCTTGCATGTTGTTGGGTAAATAGGTGGCTTATGAATAATGTTGATTGGCAGATGGAATAGCTGCCCTTTCCTTCCAAGCTTACTTCTCAATATCTCCTCCCTCATTCTATACTATTGTCACCAATATGTGAGATGCAAGCTCTCCCCTAGGTGCAATGATCTCATCATCCGAATGAGGGCTCTCTGTTGACTCATCTCTATTTGTGTGCTTAGCTCATTTCTTTTGTGGATTCTTCTGTATAGACTACTTTCCTTTTGATTTTGTGTTTCTTTTTAATTCTATTATGACAAGATGTCTCCCTAAATCTAGGGCATAAGATCAACGATCGAATTCTTGGACTGCTTGCAAATTTTAGCAAGCTTCTCTAGAGCACAATAGTCTAGAAACAACATATCCAAATTGTAGATGACACTTCTGAGTCCTTTTGTTGTCTTATTAAGAAAAAGCATATTATCCATCTCCTCATCCTCATAATCCACTCTATAGGCAAGCCCATATCGAAACTTCTTAGTGGTGGTGAATCTTCCCCTACCACAAGCACTTTTAAAGAGTAGAAACAATGCATTCTTCTCTTCAACATACTTTAAGCACCATTTGAGCTCCCTCATATCTATGACGGGAGTGTCCTTTGTCAAGCCAACATTACTTGGCTTTACAATACTATGTCCAACTGATGATGAGCCACTTGGATTGCTTGCTTTTTCCAAGGAGTCTGTCCTTGCAGTCCTCTTTGACCTTTCTCCCCATGTAGTAACTCCTCTTTCGAACCCTCCTCTATGGTAAATTTTGCTTTGAACTTCTAGATTGACTTCTCGCCTATCTTTTTTAGATTCCCTACACAAAAATGAGTTTAAGGTTCAAGGTATAAGCTTGGCAAAAACCAACATGCCTCTAAGGTTAATGTCACACATTGAATTTATGTGCCAAGTCGATGCCAAGGATTGGATTTATGCATGGAGTCGTTGCCAGCCATCAACTTTATGCTAGAAGGCAATGCCAAGGACCAACTCCCCACATAAAGTCAATGTCCTGCATCAACCTTATGCAAGTAGGGGATGGTTGACATTTATTGGTAGCATAACGTTGATGCCTATGTTGGATTTTGAGGTCTATGGGAGCACATGAATAGCACAAGGAAGAAGAAGAATCTTGGAGCACGATGTCTTCTTAGTACATGAAAATAATGGATGAATTGCATCATCCAAAAAAGAAACATCACGGCTAACCAAAATGCATTTATTCAGTGGATGATACAAACGATAACCTTTGTTTTGAGAAATCTACCCAACAAGAATACATTTAAGTATTTTATCATCCAATTTCTTACATTGTTTTGTTGGGTGTGTGTAGAAGTGCGAGAGACACACAATAAGCACACACAAGGAGCACAAATGTAGCAAGACACACGGAAGGGACGATGGCTGGAATAGATCTCTCTATTAACGATGAACTAAATTGAAGTAAGAGATGGATAATATCCCTAAGTACAAAGTGCCACCACATATGACAGTATCAAGTATGTGGTAACATGGGGAAAAAACCTCTAGCCAACACTAGAGTAAAAAGTGCCCATGCATAGGGAAAATTTTCACATCAAAGCTACTCGAGGAACACATAAGTGTAACAACCCCCCCTGGAGCGAATGATGTGAACACATACAAGGACTGACAAATCAGCCCCCACAAAGGTAATAAGCCTAAAGCTTTGCGAAAAGCTTCAAACTTTTCCTGTGGAAGAGCTTTGGTGAATATGTTTGCCACATTATCTTGTGTATGCACATATACTAAATCAATATCTCTTGCATGAAGGCGCTCTCTCACATAGTGATAATGCACCTCAATATGTTTGGTCCGTGCATGAGACACTGGGTTTTGTGCAACAGGCAAAGCACTCTGAATATCTGTGAGAATATGTGTAGCAGCATCAATCTCCATGCAAAGATCCATCAATAGGCATCTTAGCCATACACACTCCACTGTTGCTGTGAAAACTGCCCTGTACTCAGCTTCACAACTCGATGTTGCCACTGTAGGTTGCTTCTTACTCAACCAAGATATGCATGAGTCTCCAAGGAAAAAGCAATTACCACTAGTGGACATGCGAGTATCATAACAAAAAGCCCAATCACTATCTATAAAAGCATGCAAGCATGGCTGAACATCTCTACCATAAAAGAGACCTAGGCTCAAAGTGCCTCGGAGATATCTAAACACACGTTTCACCGCTTGCCAATGCTTAGTACCAAGGCTATGCATGAATTGACTCAACTAGGAAACTGCATACTGTATATCCAACCTTGTGTTGCATGCATATATAAGACATCCCACATTTTGCTGATAAAGAGAAGTGTCAAATGAATCACTCGAATCCTTAACTGAGAACCTAAATCCTGTCTCAACTGGTGTGGAAACTGGCTTACAATCCTCAAAGTCAAAACGCTGAAGTAGTTTTTCAATGTACTTTGCTTGATGCATAACAATTCCCCCCTCAACGGATACAAACTAGATGCCAAGATAGTAGCTCAAAAGACCAAGATAAGTGACATCGAAAGTATGCTAGAAATCAGCCATAAGAATGTTAAGTTTGGCATCACATGACCCAGTCAAGACTATGTCATCGACATAAAGAACAAGCACTGTAAGATGAACCCCATTTTTGCATAATAGAGTGTGCTTTCAATTGGATTACATGTGAAGCCAAGAGCAATCAAGTGCTTATGGATTTTCTCATACCATGCACGTGGAGCCTGCTTGAGACCATACAAGGCTTTATGCAAGCGACAAACCATATGCTCTTTCCCTTTCATAGCAAATCCAAGAGGTTGCTTCACATAAACCTCTTCTTGCAAATCACCATTCAAGAAGGCTGTTTTTATGTCCAATTGATGCACTTTCCAACCTCGATGGGCAGCCAATGCAACCACGGTACGAATGGTAGTCATGCATGAAGTAGGTGCAAAAGTTTCCTCACAGTCAATGCCATATGTTTGCGCATATCCTTTGGCAACCAATCTAGCTTTGTAGCGATCAATGCTCCCATCAGATTTTTTTCTTAATCATGTAAACCCACTTTGTACGAATGACATTCTTTCCTTTTGGCAATTCACATAACTCCCAAGTACGATTCCTATGTATGGAATCCATTTTTGATTGCATAGCACTCATCCATTGTGGATCATCACATGCATCTTCAAAAGAAAGTGGCTCTTCATTACATGCTGTAGCAATAAGAGAATAATCCACAAAATTACTTGATGCATGGTGAGAGCTTGATCTTGTTCTACCAAGTAAAGGTGCACTCAATTTGTTGTCCTGCAAAGTTTGTTTTAGCCATTTTGGCATAGTTTGTGCACTCTTGATAGACATGCATTCATTATGTAACACATCTTCAATATGTACATCATGCGTGGGCTGAATTTCATGCTCATTTTCAACCATATTTTGACGCAAATGTTCAGCCATATGTGGCTGGAAATTTCCAGCAGTTCGGACACTTTTTGATTGAAATTTTTCAGCCATGTTTGGCTGGAAATTCTCTGCATTTCAGCCCTATTTGGCTGGAATTTTTCAGCCCTTTGAGCCTCACTTGGCTGGTCTACATGGCCATAGTCAAGCGCACCATTTTGGAACAAAGGCATGAGTGTATCGAACACATCTTGTGAGCTAACTGTTGGTAATTTTTTGCATTCAAGTAGAGGGAAAACTGAATTTTCAGCAAATACCACATCTTGACTCACAATAATTGTGTTCGTCAATGGATGGTACAACCGATATCCATTACTTTCAGCACTATAACCAACAAATATACATTTCTTTGCCTTGTCATCAAGTTTGTGACATTGTTGTGATGGCACAAGAGCATATGCCAAACAACCAAACACACGCATATGACTAACCTTAGGCTTATGACCATTCCAAGCCTCATAAGGAGTGATTACTCTCAATGCTTTTGTAGGGCAGCGATTCAACACATAGTTTGCATACATGACCACTTCCATCCAAAACTTATGAGGAAGATTCTTTCCTTTAACCATACATCATGCCATTTCAAGTAGAGTTCTATTTTTATGCTCGGCAACACCATTTTGCTGAGGTGTATATGGCATCGTACATTGGTGCGAAATACCTCTTTCACGAAGAAAAGCATTAAACTCATGTGACATGTATTCACCACCATGATCTGTGTGTAGAGTCAAAAGTTTTTGTGAAGAAAACTTTTCAGCCATAGCTGAAAATTCTTTGAAGCAAGAAAATACCTCATTTTTTGCTTTCATAGGATACACCCATGTATGGCGAGTAACATCATCAATGAAGGTAACAAAATACACATGCTTCCCAAAAGATGGAGTCTTGACGAGACCACATACATCACTATGAACAAGCGGCATTTTTCTTGTAGTGTGTGTATGACTATCTTTTGGAACAGAAGCACGATGCATTTTTCCAAGAATGCAACCTTCACATGCATGCTTTTCAATGGACTCAAGTGTAGGCAAGCCAAGAAGAAACTCCATCTGTGACAGTAGACTGTGAAGTAGAAGCACCTGTCGGTCTTCGATCTATATCTACCACTATGTTCCAAAGTTGTTTCGCAACAAGAACATGCTTCATCATGTAAGACCGCATCGGATAGTTGGTCCCATCAAGCTTATCTTCAGCTTGAAGCATGCCAAACAAGTCATTGCTGCCCGCCATTTCACTAAGGAACAAGAATGTGACGAAATCTTCACTTCAAAGAAAGCTGAAATGAGTGCTAAAATTTCAGCTCACAAACCGTCACTCTGATGGCGATTTGCACTGTTAAAGTGCGCGCGTGCCGCGATGCGAAAAAACACAACTTGAGAAGAAGCTGAACCTACTCTGATACCACTCTTGGGTGTGTGTAGAAGTGCGAGAGACACACAAGAATCACACACAAGGAGCATAAATGCAGCAAGACACACAGAGAGGATGATGGCTGGAATAGCTCTCTCTATTGGCGATGAACGAAACTGAAGTAAGAGCTGAATAATATCCTTAAGTACAAAGTACCACCACATATGAGAGTATCCAGTATGTGATAACATGGGGAAAAAACCTCTAGCCAGCACTAGAGTAAAAAGTGCCCATGTATAGGGAAAAGGTTCACATCAAAGCTACCCGAGGAACAGATAAGTGTAACATGTTGTTCAAGCACAATGCATATGTGAGACAACCAAAGACACACAAATGAGAAACAAATGGCTTGCAACCATGCCAAGCCTCATATGGAGTGATACATTGTAGTGCATTGGTGGGACACCTCTTAAGTACATATGTTGAACCCATCACAACATCAATCCAAAAGCTATGTGCTAAAGCTCGAGTTTTTACCATACACCTCGCGATTTCCATGAGAGATCTATTCTTTCTTTCTACTTTTGTTGATGTGTTTATGACATTGTACAATGATTTTTTATCCCACGCTTAGCGAGAAATGCATTAAAATTAGAAGACATGTATTCCCCACCACAATCACAATGGAGAGTGCCCAATTTGCATGTTGATAGTTTTTCACCCATAACAAAAACCTATTTGAAGGACAAAGACACTTTGGAGTTTTCTTTCGATGGATACATCCATGCATGCTTGGAAAAATTATAAAAAGAGTCACAAAATAAAGGTAGTTCCCAAAAGAAGATGTCAACATAGGACCAAAGACATCACTATGACTAAGCTACAATTTATGAGCAACTCAAACTGAACTTTGTTTAGGGAAGGAAGAATGCTGCATTTTCCCAATATACAACCTTCATAAATATGTTTACATGGTGCCTCAAGTTTGGGTAGAGAGGATACCATTTCAGATTTTTGGAGGCATACCAAACTAGCATAATGGAGATGAACAAAGCATGCATGATAAAGCTTGGCATCTTACATAATGTTAGAATCTTGAACTTCACATGCTGAATCTTTCACAGATTTTGCATAGTCTATGAGCTTATCCAACCCACAAAATAAAATGCCAACGGCAATAATAACATCGCCATTCGAGAGATCATGAATTGTACATTTGTCATCAACAAATTTGACAACCAAGCCAATCTTAGCTAATGCTGAAACTGAGAATAGGCTTTTCTTGATCCCTAGTACATACAAAGCATTTGAAAATGTGAAAGAACTGCCATTAATAATAGTCAAAATGATCTTACCAACTCCCATTATAGGATAGAAGGAGTTATTAGTGCATGTGCAATATTCCTTGTAGGGGTAGGCTCAAGTGAACTAAAGAAGTTGCACTATGAGGTAATATGTTTGGTCTTCCCACTATCAAAGTATCAAACATCTAAGGCTACTACAAACATACATTACTCATGAGAAGATGGGTCATATCTGTATACAATAGTAAACACCCACTACTCATTTTGCACAAGATTAGGAGAATCTATTTTAGGTGTAGAGGCCTTTGCAACAACCATTCCAACCTCTTTCTTCTTTTCATCTTTTGACATGATAATTTCCTTTACAATATTTATAAAATTGGTTTTGCTTTTGTGTTTTCTTCTCATCTTTGTCTTCCTTCTTTGAGTGTGTAACATTAGCAGATTTTCTCTTATTAATGGATGAGGTCTATTTACCTTAGCTTTATTGACTAGGTAAGAAAGCTTGATCTGCAACATGCATAATGGACCCATTCTGCTTGGATTGATCTTCTTGCAAAAAAACAGAGATTAACTCCTCACATGTTAAGGTGTTTGGATTACCTTTCAGCATCAATCGAAGAGTAGAAGAAAAACTTTGATATCAATCTGGAATATCATTAAGAACATTTTGCATAAGTGAACTATCTAGTAAGAATTAAATTGCTTATTCAAATCAATTGCTCCTTCAAATCTTTGATCTTTGTCAAAAAATGTCCATGGAATCTTCTCGATTCATATGTTCACTCTCCAAATGTTTTTAGAAGTACGGAACATCAACCTCATTTTTTTCATAGTATAAAGTTGTAAGTGTATCCCAAGCATCCTTTGCTATCTTGCAAGAGTGAATGTGAGGGATAATGGCATGTTTGATACAAAAGGCTATCAATGCATGTTCTTGAGCATATTTGCTATCCCAATGAAGTTGTTCTATAGTAGGTGTAGCTTACAATATGCCTAGTTGAATATGAAACAATATTTGTGGTTTTTTTTTTGGCATGCCACTTTCCCAGTTTGGAATGTGGATCTTCTTTGAATGACACCTTCATAAAAGTATTTTCAAAATAGCCTCTTTGGGCTTCATTCACTAAATCTAGGGACTCCCATGATCACGTGGTTTTAAGTCCTGCTTTTCTTGATGTTATATATGATTAACACTTTGATATTGTAAGACTTTTGGGAGCACTCATCAAAGCTTCGAGATGGATATCCATGACGAACATATTTTGTAATCTCTAATTCTCATATGACATGTAAAATATTAATTGGCATATCGGATAGGTAGTTAGCTCAATGCATGGACCAAGACATAGTCATCTAAAGCCACAGTCATATAGTTATAGGTAGAGTGGGTTAGCTAGATGCATGGACTAAGAGATAGTGAGCTAAATTGTTACCGGGTACATGCTTATACATAAGTAATGTTGTTAGATACAATTATTCTATATAGTTAGCTGCTTTTAGTTATGGAAATCTATTGGAGATAGATAAATAGATAGATGTATGTAAGAGTTACATTAGATAGGCAAAGAAATAGATATGTTATAAATAGGAATGCAAAACAGATAATTATGATATAGTTTGATGATTAAAATTAAATGTAAAATGATCTATATGTTTATAAAAATATATTTGAAACATACTATATACATAGATCCTAATTAAACTATTTGATTTGTAGATAGATGGAAGTGAGGATCATATAAGGATACGTAGATAAATAGATAGTTGTCTAATATTTTAAAATATTATAATGTAGTGTTATATATATATATATATATATATATATATATATATATATATATATATATATATATATATATACATACATACATACATACATACATACATACATACATACATACATACATACATACATACATACATACATACATACATACATACATACATACATACATACATACATACATACATACATACATACATACATACATACATACATACATACATACATACATACATACATACATACATACATACATACATACATACATACATACATACATACATACATACATACATACATACACACACACTGCAAGATTACGACCACCACATGCTAGTGAATTTCCTCCCAACAACATGCCTCCATATATAGCTCTCTCCAAGGGACTGCCTTCTTGGGTAGGTGGATACTAACCATCCATGTGTCAGCCATGTAACTGCATATGTGCAAAGTGTCTTAGTTAACCAGAGTTAACTCAACTAGATGCTTCTAGAAGGTTCTAGAGCTCTTTGGGCAAAACACTCTCCCCATGTAGCCCATGGGGGTTGAACCCAAGAACTCCTCCTTCACATCCTTGAGTCTTAACCACTAGGCTACGTGGATCACTTGGTTACAAGAGTAAATGACCTTCTAGTAATTCTAGACTCAAGATCTTTGTTCATACATAGGGGTGACCAAACAGTGTTCGGTTTTAGATTTGTCTGAACTGGCCAGACCCTTAGATCATAGAATTACTTTATTACATTCTTCTCCCCTTGGAAAATATTGTCGTTGTCGAAAATAGAGCTATATACATATTGTAGGCAACCCCAAGCCTTATGTCTAAAACTAGAAGAACATGGTCATGTTCTAGAACTGGAATAATGTCTCATCTCTATGGTGGCATCCCTGTCCAAATGGTTCAAAAATAGTTTCTCACTTGAACTTTGATAAACTGGTCAAAGTACAAAGTAGTGAATGAATAATAAGCGTGGATCTAAAACATCCTTGGCTAATTCACAGTTTTTTCTAGGTACGATCTGGGCACCAACATGTGAACTGAATGGATTTAAATTACTAGTCTATTTCTGGGCATGACTGGTGCATGGACTTAATAACCAAGATGGGATTCTTATCCCTTGCAAGACTTTGAGAACTCTTGATTCACTTGAATTTGGTTTGAAAAACTTGAAGCTTGGTTGTCCCAAACATCTGACTTGGATGTTTGTACAATGGTTTACTCTTATCCAACAATTACTTGATTTTTTTACTCGAGTACCAAATAAGTTTAAAAATCCTATGTAAACTGTAGGAGATAATTTTACCATTTACTTTTGAGTAAACCATACTATAATTTGACCAATTCAAGTTCAAAATGAAAATTCCTTAACTTAGGACACTTTTCTCAAAGACTTGAGCTAGAAGTTTTTGGGAATTGTCAATCTGATGAGCAATTCCTAACTTCTCTATTCTAGAGTATACTAGACTCTAGGAAATCATTTATGCTATAACTTGAAGCAAAATCAAATAAATAAGTCCACTTAGACTTATTATCTTTTGAAGATTGAAAAGGTTCTTGTACAAATATCTATCTGGGGTGTTAATTAATTTAGTTATTGGTACTAACCGACTAACCCTCGTCTTTTGTGAAAAGAATCAGATATTGTATCTGAGTCAAATTCAAAAGAATCAGAAAGCAAAAAGAAACAACTAAAACTCTTTTTAACCAATTCAAACTTTGAAGACATCTAAACTTGCTATGAGTCAAATTCTAGATGACTCAGGACTTTAACTTCTCAAAGATCTATTTCAAAAACGTGTTGAAGCATTTTATCTATCTTTACGAGGAAGGGACTTGATTCTCAAAAAGATTCATGGAGTAAACCTAAAAAATCATTCAACGACAAGATACTAGTGTGGTATCCAACATCAGTGTGTCGACCCATTGAGGTTCTATTGATGATTTTTTTACTCAAATAATGCTTCACTTGAGACTAAGCTCATGCCTATATTCAATCTTTATGACTCCTTATTGGGAATGCAATTCTTGTGCTTTTCTTCGAGTCAGAGGATTGAATTTACCAAGTTATACTAGGAATTTAGTACTTGACTTAGTCAATCTATTCCTTAGTTGAAAGGATCATTTCAATGTCAAAGTCCTACTTGTTCAAAAATTTATTAAATATTTTTGAATCAACAACACTTAACTTTGAAGTGTTTCAAGAAGATCTTGGAAGTTTAATTCCCTTGAGGATCAAACCTACCTTCTCAAAGAACTTAGAGAAGCTTGTAGAAGGTAGAAAAGTGCGTTTCAAAGCGATGAAGTTTGGTCAAGCCAACCGGCACAAGACCAGCCCTTGAGCTTATGGAGACTCAAATAGACCTTATAGGAATGCAATAAGTGCAAAGAAATGCACTATGTACTTTGGAGCATCAAGGAGAATGAGTCGATACAAAACAGATAGGTTTGTGTGTCGACTAGCTCAAAAACTTACTATCTATGGAAGAGACAATGAACTTCAAATGCCCATAGCGATCAACGTGATTACAATTAGAAAAAATCCTTTTATGGGAGTGATAAAAATAGGGTTGAGTGTATGGAATGCACAAGAATATAAGGAATAAGCAAAATATGCTATAGGAATGAATGCAACATTCATCGGTGGTACTTCCTATTTTTCAGGAATACGTAGAGATTGACCCTGAGACAGAAAAATTGAGATTTCTCCCAATCACTGAACCAAATGATTTGAAACTTTATATGCATAAACTAGTGACTTATACCTTTCCCATGAGCCATCTTGCACTCAATTTGGAGCTCTAGAGAGAGAGCAGCAACCTCTTCAAGATTATTGTTGGCAAAGAAGATGATGCAGAGAATTGAAGGAGCAAGACAATGATGGTCACAAGTGTATGTATATTGCTTCCATGTAATGTACAAGTGATTTCAAGTCTTTATATAGACTCTAGGAGTGTTCCACGACTTTTACAAGTTGAATTTGAATTCAAATAAAGGTGGGAATAGTTGTTGGAGGGAATCAATTCACTTTCCTACAATCTAGGAAAAGTGAAGATCTACTTTGATCTACTTTTAGGTGATTGATTGCTTGATTGAATGCAACTTCAACCACCAAAAATTCGTGGGATTTTGGCTCTATATTTCTACCTTTACATGGGTAAAGCTCAAGGCTTTTACAATGGTAAATGAACCATCAAAAATCTCTCAAAAAAATACAATAAATGAGCATATGAAAAAGAACTCTCCAACGGATATTCTTTCAATGCGATAGTCTTTGATGTAGATCAAATCCACCTCAAGCATAGTGTAAGCTTGATGTTCCAACACCTTCAAGATCTAATCTAGGACTAAAAGATAATTATCATCCCATGATCTAGTATCCGTTACCATCATTCCTACATCATTGTGAGTATAAAATCTAGTGTCCCATACCACCCTATTTTATATTCACATTAATGTGTGGGAAAAAAGGTGAACCCTGCATGGGCCTTTTAGCTTAAGGAGTGATTAGTGATGGACCAATGAGAAGAGGGTGGTGGCCACAAGTCTAGTCCCTTAAGCACATAGGCTAGGCATAGGCTAAGTGGTTTTTACCTTTTTGTGTGGTCAAAAAGGTAAAAACCACTTAGCATTGGTGGTTTTAGCCATTTGAATGGTTTTTAAATGCTTGAAAACTAATTAGAACCCTTGGATGGGCTCAAAGATCCAATGGTTGAGGCTTAATGGCAAAATTCAAGGCGGCATTGCATTTGGGCCTTTGGATTGTCTTGAAATCCAATGGATGAGATGACTTGCATCCTCGAAAAGGCGCCTTTGAATTTGTGCCTTTGGATTTGCTTTGGATCTAAGGGCTAAGATGAGGATCCTTCTTCAAAATGCACCAAAGATCAGGACCCTTGGATCTTAGCTTGATCTAAAGGCTAGAATTGATGCCCATCATAGCAAAAGCGCCTTTTGATATCTCCCCTTGGATCAAGCATGCATCCGACGACTCAAGACACACCTGAAAATTGGATCAGCCCCAAACGCGGGCATCCATTGGATTTAGCCAAGCTCTAAGGGCTCTGAGCACACTAAAACATGAGATCAGCCCCAAACACGGGGATCCGTTTGATTCAAGTCCATCCAACACCTCAATAACTTGCATAGACTATCCAACTTGCATGCGTGAGCTCATCATTACTCCCACGAATCTCAGAGCTTCTCTCTCTTGCCTCCCATCCAATTCAATCTAAGCCATTAATTTCAAGCATCCAAGGGCTACAAAATACTCCTTTTAAAAATATAAACTTTTTTGTATATTAAACATAATTTTATTCAAGAATACCACTAGTGGTTTTAGATGCACCCTTAATCTCTTTGATTAGTTTTTTAATCCCTAAAAAGTAGGAATCCTTACAAGGCCCATGGAGGGCTCACCTTTTCCCCTTATGAGTACCTTCTCACTTCAACTAAAAAATTATGAAGTTTCAAGCATTACCTCTAACTTGATATTCTAGGTTTTGATTCCTTCACATGATCATCTCACAATCATGTGATTTGCCTTGGAAACTTGAAAAACTCTTGATAGAATATCCATTATTCTTTGTGAACAAATGAAAACCGATCAGAATCCCAAGTACTTGAATTTTCACAGATTCAAGCTCAATTGGTTTATTCTTGACTAGCTTTTGACTTCTTGTCTTTAGATTCCTTTTTTACTGATGCTTTAGGTACCTTGTTGAAACAGATCCTTGAGAAGTAGCTTAAAGTCTTGAGTCATAAAGAAATTGACTAATAGCAAATTTACATATCTTCAAAGTTTGAATTGGTTGAACACAGTTTTAGTTGTTTTTTTCTGCTTTCCGAATCTTTTGGATTTGACTCAGATACCAATGCAAGATTACGCCCACCATGTGCTAGAGAGATGACTTTCCTCCCAACCAAATTCCTCAATATATATAGCTCTCTCGAGGGGACTGCCTTGTTGGGAAGGTGGATAGTAACATCCATGTGTCAACCATGTAACTCCATCTGTGCCAAGTGTCCCAATTATCTTGGATTGGAAAAGTTCTAGATGTGACTAAGGATATAGAACAAGATAGAATAACCTCTTTGATAATCCATTGGTATTGTACTAAAAGTAGTAATGCATTCACAAGAAAGTACACATTAGAAACCATATGTGATATTGGAAAATGAACAAGTTCAAAAAGAAAAAAGAATATTAAGAGTACATCTACCCTTGACATAGATGAGGTAGATATTCTCGTTTATGATTTTTTCTTAACAGAGGACTTGAAAAAAGAAACCATCAATATGATAAAGAAAACACTTCCGGATCTATGTGCGATAAGTAATCACAGGCAAACAAGAAGATCCATGCTTGATCCTATTGAAGTTGGTATGTAAATTGGTGAAGATAAAGCTCATTTTGCTATGGAAGAGGAGAAAGAGAGTTCACAAAATTCAGAAAGTGAAAGAAATATACGAGATGGAGGGGTCATAGACATAAATGAAGAAAGTTATGGCTTGATATGAAAATCTCTTATAATTTGTATTGCTGTACAAATGCTGTTGTGTAGTTCATGTGACGAAATCATGTTGTGTAAAATATCTGAATCTCAATTCAATTCCTCCTTCATAAATATCTTAAGTTGGTTTCATCCATATACATCTTTTAATCTCTTTCATATTTTTCATATACAATTTGAAGATGGCAATATGCTAAGGTATACATTTTTTGATTTTAAAAATTTTGCAAAAAATATAAGAAAATGTCAAGAAAATACATGTTCTTAGTTTGTTTTGAAAAACTATGTATACTGGTATAAAGGATTTTCAAATGTAAGAGATAATTTTCTTGATTTTTGACGAGGGGTTTCTCTTTTATTGACATAGTTCTCATTTGTTATGGCTCCCTATTGCATATAATAATAACATAATTGATGGGGCATCAATAGAGACCAAAACCCACTTGTTAGAAAGGTTGTAATCAACAATATAGGCAAGACAACATGAGCAATGGAAGACAAGCACTAGCTAAAATTGAACCCCGTTTGGGTGTCCATGGCCTCTCTAG
>CM035416.1:194695544-194723044 GCA_020310875.1 Ceratopteris richardii | reverse complement strand
GCCACATCATTTACATAGAGAGCACACCATTTTCAACCCCCACTTTGGCTCATCCTATGACACAAGCTAATTTAGAAAGAACCTTGCAAGCAACATATGCATTCACAAAAGGACAAGTAAATTTATATATTAAAGGGCATCAATACACGCAAAAAAAGTGAAGCAAGAGGCAAGGAAAGCGAAGGTAAAAGGATTTCAAGGTTATCTCACTACGAAAATTGGGAAAAGAAGATTCAAGTTCTTATTCAGGATCAACAAATGATGAAGACCAATCCTTGCTAAATGCAGATTTACAAAACTATAAAAACGATGGTGGGCGATGGGAGGAATTGAATCAAATGGTCAATGTGCAAGAAACAATGAGCATGCAAAAGGATGAACATGAGGTAGAAGACAATGATGTACTAGGAACACTATGGCCATGTATGGACCTCACTCAAAAACGCAACCAACATAGATAGTGTCTATAGACACTCATCATACTCACAAAGAGGAAGAGCATGAAGAACATTCACAAGTACCAATCATACTGATTATGGTTTTTAATTTAGACACAACTATTAACACTAGCATAGCTGGAAGCAACAATAAAGAAGTACATAGACAAGGGGAAGAACAAGGAAAGACATACCTTCACATAACAAAACCCTTTTAATGAAACCATTCACACACTTCAAGGTAAACAAGCAAGCACAAAAAAACACCTATAATACCTAAAACATGGTTGAAGGCCATCATAAAACATATGATTCAAAGAAGTATGGATACACAACAAGAGGTCATGGAAGCAGAAAAAGAATATAAGCACACTCAAATAGAGAAGAATCATTTCAAATATCATCAAATAGTTGTCTAATCAACTTATAGAATCACAAAGTCATCTAGAAAGATCGAAGAAGAACTAGTAGCCGGCATGATAAAAAATTTTATTTGTTAATGTTTGGGAATGCAACATGGAAGCCAAAGGTTAATGAAATCACCAAAGTTTATGAGAAGATCATGATAGAAAATGTGGACTTTAAAAGAAAACATGCTGAGATTAAAGCTAAAAAGTACACATAGCTAATAGAGATAAATTGATTGAGTGTCAAATCAAGGTATATATGGATGAAGCTAGTTCATTGAGAAGTCAAAATAAATAATTCATGATATCACATCTATAGAGAGTACATGTGCACAAGCAAAATCAAAAGAAGAGTGTACTACCAAAATGAAAGAGTGTGAGATTCAAAAGTGAGTAGACCAAGAAACAAGAAATCCCACATGGATTAGAGGGGGCTTCCCAAGTAGGATCCTCAAGCTTTTAACCAAGTACAAATGGGGGGATATGCCCTCCTTAGATAGAGTTGTTAGGGGTTCTTCAAAGCACATAATGTGTGGGATAATTCCCCTTGAAGGAAAATGAATACAGAAGTAGAAGCAAATGGCATCGTACCCAAATACAAAGAGATACAATATCAAATTGAAATGAGATGAAAATGGAGTGATTCCTAGATAAAATATGGAGACCCACTCTTATATTGTTAACAACCCATCTGAAATCCATTTTATAGGGTATGAAGGCTACTAGGGTATGAGAGAGATGTCCACCATGAGTGTAATAGTAGCAATGCAAGCACCAACAATAAAGTCTCAATGTGGAAATATATAGCCTCCAAGTGGGATCGACCATGTGTCATCGCCAGCTACTCCATAAGTGTCCACCATATGGATCAAGTGGATGCTCCCTAAGTACGCCACCAACGAGGTATAAGAATGGAACAAGATCTCACTACAAAAGATCACCTCCATGCGAAATAGATAAAATGATTCAATCTAGTATGTGGAACCTCCAGATCTTTGACAATATCTGCCATGAGATGTGTATGACCAAGAAGTAGGTTCTATTAGAACAAAATGTATAACATGAAGGATTAAATGATAATCACATGGTAGTACATCTGAATGTTGTAGTCCTTCATAGAATGTACAAAGTTGTTATATGTGTGGTAAAGACTACAAAATTCTCCTTTGAGTCAAGATGAAGGCTAAAAGAAAAACCTAGATAAGTGATGTATCCATGTAAATGCAAGAGTATCCTATGGAGAATGGAACTATGTTGGACTCCATGAATGGATCATTTTATGCTCAAAATGCTATTGTAAACAAGGTAATTGGGTGCTAGAAGAAATGAATGGATAATGGCGAGTCATTCATCCAAACGAAACTCCCATTTTAAAGTTGAGGGAAAATGAAAAACTTAGATGGTATAATGTAAGGTGCAGTCATTTGTGGTGTAAACTAAGATTTTATCTCTCATCCCTTATGCTCCAGAATTGTACCAAGATCTAGAAAGCCATGAACAAAGAGAGCCTGCTCCAGATAATGTGACTGCCCTCTAGTGGAATGATCCCCCTTTGAAGACGAAATAGGAGGAGGTGGATCTTGAATAGAATCGAAAAGGGATCAACACTTAGAGTATTCATCAAATGTGTGATCTCTGGTAACTATACATGAGTGACTCTTAGGGTAATAGAGTTTGTATGCCTTCTGAAGATCTCTATAATCAATGAGAATGTATTGCTTAGGTCGATCATCATCACAACCTTGCACATAGACATCACTACCAAAGATTCTTAAATAGCTTACACTCAATTTCGTTTGAAATTAATCCTTGAATGGATTTTGTTCTTCAATAATGTGAGAACCTTTTGTTAAGAATATGTACTATTGTATGCATAGCTTCATCCCAAAACTTTACTACAACTTGCTCATGATGAAGTGGGTAGACAACAATGATCAGAAGCACATCATTAGCACGCTTAACATATAAGGTGCTTTCAGTTGGACTGTTCTCAAAATCATGTGCAACCAGATAGGCATGTATCTTCTCATACCAAGCACGTGGTGCTTGCTTTAAACCATATAATGCTTTCTTTAACCTGTACACCTGGTTTTCATGTCCTTTTTGTACAAACCCATGGGGCTGAAAAACATACACTTCTTCATGCAAGTCACCATTTAGAAATGCTGTTTTAATGTCCAACTGATGTACATTCCAACCATGATGGGCTGCAAGTGCACAAATGCTCTGAACAATAGTCATACAACATGTAGGTGCAATGGTCTCATCAAAATCAATGCCTCTCTCCTATGAATAACCCTTTGCAACAAGCTTAGCCTTATACCTGTCAACTATACCATCATGTTTACGCTTCAACTTGTATACCCACTTAGTGCCAATGGCCTTCTTTCCAGGAGGCAAGTCACATAAAGACCATGTACCATTCTTCATTATAGCATCATATTCAGATTGCATAGCAGCCATCCAATTTTCTGAATTCTGTGCTTCATCAAAAGAAACAGGCTCATTCTCATCACAGAGACTAGACGCAGCCATAGCATAGCAATCTGATGCAAAGGAGGCACTATGAGAGCCTGAACGAGTACGATATGACAAAGGTGCATCTAATTTTATCACGCAAAGTTTGCACCAGCCATTTTGGCATAGTTTTTGCTTTCTCAATATCAGCTCTCTCATCAACAAGTGCATCATGTAAATCTGCATTAGAAATGGAATGATCTGCATCATCATATGAAACCTGCAAAGGCTGAGAAGTTGCCTCATTAGGACCAGCACTAGACTGTCCACTTGTAAAAAGAGGCATCAAAGTATCATACATGTCTTTGGAGCTAAGAAATGTCTCCTTAGTACATGAAAGCAATGGCTGAATATCATCTTCCACAAAGATAACATCACGGCTAATCAGAATGCATTTAGTCTGTGGATGATACAGACGATAGCCTTTACTTTCAGAACTGTACCCAACAAAAATACATTTTACTGCCTTATCATCCAATTTTTTGCGATGTTATTCAGGCACTAGTGCATATGCCAAACAACCAAAAACATGCACGTGAGCAACAGATGGCTTGTGGTCATGCCAAGCCTTATATGGAGTGATAGACTGCAGCGCTTTAGTGGGACACCTGTTTAGTACATATGCTACACACATGACAGCCTCAAGCCAGAAATTATGTGGTAAAGCCTCACTCTTGACCATGCACCTCGCCATCTCCATGAGTGACTTGCTCTTTCGTTCAGCAACTGCATTCTGTTGAGGTGTATATGGCACTGTACACTAGTGTTTTATCCCACGTTCAACCAGAAATGCATTAAAATCAGAAGACATATATTCCCCCCCTCAATTAGAACGGAGGGTGCCCATTTTACATGCTGACAGATTTTCAGCCAAAACCAAAAACTGTTTAAAGAATGTGAACACTTCGGACTTTGCTTTGAGTGGATATACCCATGCATGCCTGGAAAAATCATCAATGAAAGTCACGAAGTAAAGGTAATTTTCAAAAGAGGGTGTTTGCATAGGACCACAAAGATCACTAGGTACAAGCTGCAATTTCTGTGTAGCCCAAACTGAACCATCTTTTGGAAAGGAGGAATGCTCCATTTCGCCCAAAATACAGCCTTCACAAACATGTTTTCCAGGTGCCTCAAGTTTGGGCAAAGAGGACACCATTTCAGATTTCTGTAGGCGTAGCAAACTAGCAAAATTCAGATGACCAAAGCGTGCATGCCAAAGCTTTGCATCTGACATAGCCTGAGAATCATTTACTACACATGCCAAATCATTTACTGATCTTTCATAGTCTATGAGCTTATACAGCCCACGACATAGAATGCCAGAAGCAATAATAACATCGCCATTTGACAGATCATGAACTGTACATCTGTCATCAACAAATTTTACAACCAATCCAATCTTGGCTAATGCAGAAACTGATAACAGATTCTTCTTGATCCTTGGCACAAATTAAATATCTGACAAAGTGAAAGAACTACCATCAACAGTAGTCAAAATGATCTTACCAACTCCCATAATAGGATAAGAGGAGTTGTTGGCACATGTAATAGTATTCCGTGTAGGGGCATGCTTGAGTGAAGAGAAGAAACTACGCTGCGAGGTAATATGTTTGGTCGCCCCACTGTCAAAGTACCAAACATCCGAGTCTACTGCAGACATGCACTGCTCATGAGAAGATGGGTCAAAACTGCAAACAGTAGTGAACGCCCATTCTTCTTCCTGCACAAGATTAGCAGACTCCGTTTTTGGTGTAGAGGCTTCTGCAATAACCATTCCAGCCTCTTTCTTCTTTGTCTCTTTTGCAGCCAGTTTTGGACAGTTCTTTATGATATGATCATTCCCTTTACAATACTTAAAGAACAATTTTTGCTTTTCTAATTTTTTCTCATCTGTGTCTTGGTTCTTCGAATGAGCACGGTGGACTTAAACCCGCAGGTATACAAAAAATACGGTTCATCTATTATACCTTCTAAATACATAGTTCTGGCTAACTTAAATGTCCGAGCAATTTTCTTTTTCAATGACTCTAACATCTGCTTCAAAATTTCTGGTTCTACAAGCTAAGCATCTGTCCGTACAGAGCTTAAAGAAATAACTTGGCTCATTAAACTCTTTGCCTGTGTTTGCAGAAAAGCTTCCTGTAAATAAAATTCATTTGATAGAGCTTCATCCCGGTTGACTTTCATATCTGCAATTTGTTTATCGACTCGAGACAGTCTTTCTGCTTGAGCACCTAGTTGGTTCTCTCTTCTTTCCAACTCTTGATTTTGAAATTGAATAGTCCTGTAATAGACATCTCTTTCTCTTCTTATCTCTGGTATCTCCTTCTGTAGTTGAGCGACTAACATCATCTGGCTTTTGAGAGCAGCATTTGATTCAAATAGGTTTGAATTTGCAAATTCTAGCTTCGTATTTGTTTGCTTTAATAAAGCTGCCATTTCCTGCCCTTTCTGTACTGCTTCATCCAATTGATCTCGAGTTTCCTTTAGCAAATCTCCTATGGCTATGCGGGCATCCTCTTTATCTTTGACTAACTGTTTCAATTGCAGAATCTCCGTATCAAAAGCACACAATAAATCATCTTTTTCTCGTAGTTCGGCCAAGGCAGCATCTCTTTGATTTATGACTGTCTCTTGTTTAGCAAGTCGGGCCTGTAACTCCTTAATCTCTTCGTTTAAAGCTTGATTTTCTGCTCTGACGGCATCTAGTTCTTCCTGAAGTGGGCTAATGTCTGCTTCTAGAACATCAACCTTGTGTTGAAATTCTTCTCGGATGTTATCAGTCACTTCCTTCATTTGTGCTGGTAATTGCTGCGATAGATGAATCAACATCTGACCCATGGATGCGAGCTCAGAAATCATAAGAATTAAAGGAACCGGAAACTGAGGACGTGGTTGAGAACTAGTGTTGACTGGAAAACTATGGCCTTGTATGCCGGATCGGGTGGATGATTAAGTACTGCATAACTAATTTCAAAGGTACGTACATGAGCATCAGGATCATCACCTGGAAATCCAACGAATTTTGTGTAGGTGACTCCTGTTGGAACTGGACGAGGTGGAAGTATGTTGTTGCTGCTGTTGTTGTTGTTGTTGCCCACTCATGTTGGTACTGTTACTATTTCCTAAGTTCTGAGGATGTGCTGCCGGTTCTTCAGAGTCTGTATGATTAGACTGCTCTCCTTCCGGTTCAAAAATAGCACTTAACCTCTTACGAATTTCTAACTCGAATAGCTTATCCTCTTCTGCGGTATCAAAGGTAGGCAAACTTGCTCCGATCAGTGGTGTCTGGAATGAAGATTCACCGGGAAGTATAACACTGTCACCGGAAAATCGTAAATTGTTTGCAACCAGGATCGAACTACCACCGGAATTAGTGGAACTTTCCCCTATCCAAGGTATTCTTTCACCTTCAATGACCTCTCTGGATAATACACCTCTATCCATAGAGAGATTTGAATCTTGACCAGATTTCGAAATTACTGTTTCTTCTGTAGATTGCACCGAGATTTCACCGGAATTGATCGGAATTGCAGTATGTTCCACCGGAACGATACCGGTATCACTACTAATATGCTTCGCTTCTTTGACGACCAGACCTAACCGATCTGTGCTTCTTCCTCCTTGGGGTGTCCTTCACAAATTTGGTACCACCCAAGGCTGTCGGTACTTTGGATATGAATCGCCGGATCGAGTAATTGGCATATAGCACCTTTGCTACACTTGCGTACTACTCTATCTTACTATCGATTCACAATCTATGGTTACCTTCCCCCAATCACTGTGCAACACTCTGTTGCCACTTTCCGATAATCACTTTGCAACAATCTATTGCCAATGTCCACAATTAATTTGCAATATTCTGGTGCCACATTTCCACAGATGGCGCCAGTTTTAAACGCGGGTCTTGCCATCAAAGACACGTTCAAACATCTATTCGGGTTCTTGGGAGTGGAAGGGGTCTGTTAAACAGAGGCCCTATACTTGATTTTCCCAAATCAACTCACTCACATGACCATACTTTAACATTAAGAATCTGTGTCAATACGAATTACTTATCAAGACTCTAGTTACACTCTCACAATCTTACTGTCTGTTAATCAGACTCTTCCCAAGCTTACTGAACACACTCCAGTTAATGCGCTTTCAACATACAGCGCCGAAACTATTCAATACCGTAATACAGAATTACTTTGTGTAACTTAAAGGGCTGACTCAAATACAAACACTGTAAACAACAGAGACAATAATAATACTCAATATGTACCGTACAGGTGCAGATAATCAAACAGAACAGAAGACATCAAATAACTCAGAGTTCTCAAACACACCACGAAAACTACACAGACTTCATCAACCAGACAGACAGTCTGGCGACTCCTCTGGTCGTCACCAAAGCGTCTCTTTTCATTGATTATAAGAAGGTTACAATGTCTATACAACGACCTTTCGGTTCATGTGGAATATAAAAACAATCAGACTTTAGAATTGCCAATCTGGCGGCTTACACATCATATAAGCCCTTAATGGGTAATTGGTACCATCCAACTTATCCTCAACAGTGAACATACAGAATACATCACTGCTTTCAGCTATGGCCGGTGACTAAAATACCTTGATGCAGAAAATTGATTGTATCTCAAAAAGTTGAACAGAACTGCCCAGATGAATTTTGCTAGACCTGTAGTAGACTTCGAGACGCTTATACTGGCAAACAAAAACTGGTATATACCTTTGGCACAAAAAGACGAAATAGCCAGCACAATCATTGCAATATCCGAGGCTAAAAGGAGCTCACCAAATTTCATGCAAATCTGAGACTGCAAACGGAGGAGTGTCGACGACGCCCTAGATGAAGCGACGACCTGCTCTGATACCAATTGTTGGAGTTAGACGTCTGCGGAAGCACGCCAATAGCACACGGAAGAAGAAGAAGCTTGGAGCACAACACACAATACTGAATGTATTACTATAGAATGTACAACGATAAGTAGCCCATTAGGGCAATAGGCGTATATACAAGCCGGGGGAAAAAGACCTCCTAAAGAGGGAAAAAAGTGCCCCGACGGTCCTAGTGTGTTCACACACATCAATACCTAAATATATCAACATCAATGCCTTGGGTTTGTGCAAAACCCTTAGACACAAGTCTCGCTTTATACCTGCTTATTAATCTATCAGATTTTCTCTTTATTTTATAGATCCATCTAGATCCAATTACCTTCATAGACTCCTTCTTTGGTACTAGTTCCCAAGTGTCACTCTCTTTGAGTGCTTCAATCTCCTAATCCATTGCTTCCTTCCATTCTGCCTTGGTCTTGGCCTCTTCATATGATGCTGGTTCTTCAATTGATAAATCTTTTGCAATATAAACAGAATGCTTAGTAAAAAGAGATGTATCATACCCATATTTGATTGGTTTCTTGCTCTCCCTCTGTGGTCTTCTAATTGCTTGATTAGAAGATTCAGGTATATCCTCTAATTTCTTCATCTTGAGTTTACCTTTGGACTTCCATGCCTTGAACTCTTCAAGGTTGATGATGTCTTCATCCTCTGAATTTGTGTCTTCATTCTGAGTAGACTCCTCCTTAGTAAGGCTTGGAAACTCCTCTTCCAAGTCATAAGGTAGTTTTACCTTCCTGCATTCACTATCAGACCAAGAGTCATTTTCATCAAAGACAACATCTCTACTGACCACGAAACCCTTGTTTGAAGGGTTGTAGAACCTCTAACCTTTCTGATTTAGATCATATCCAATAAAGATACACTTCTCTGCCTTATGGTCTAGTTTAGCTCTTATCTGAGAAGGGATATGCACATATGCTACACATCCAAAGATCCTACAATGATCAAGTGAAGGTCTCCTGCCATGCCATGCTTCATATGGGGTCATCCCATCAAGAGATTTGGATGGCAACGTGTTTACCAAATAAGTGCAGTAGATACACTCTGTGCCCATAAATAGTTAGGTAATTTTTTCTCATTTAACATTGACCTAGCCGTTTCAACAACCAATCTATTTCTTCTTTTAGCTAACCCATTCTGCTCAGGAGTATACCTTGTGGCGATTTCTCTCTTGATTCCTCTATCCTACAAGAATTCATCAAAATCATTTGAGAAGTACTCACCTCCTCCATCTGACCTTAGCCTTTTTAGATTTCTCCCTCTTTGATTCTCAACAAGTGCAAGGTATTTTTTAAAACAACTGTATACTTCATCTTTGTGCTTCATAAAGTACAATATAGTCCACCTACTGTAATCATCAATGAAAGATACATAATACCCTAATCCAGAGATTGAGGGATCCTTGCTTGGTCCCCATACATCTATATGAACAAGTTCTAGGTACTCCTCATGCATGTAACCTTTCCTTGAGAAGGGAAACCTGTGAGACTTTCCAAACTGATAAGCACCACACTTGTAAATCATGTGTTGCTTGGAGACATTAGGTACCCCAAGCACACATTGATCCCTGCATATTTGTTTCAAGGTTCTTTCACCTACATGCCCTAATCTCTTGTGCCAAATTTCAAGCTCCGATAATGTTTGATCCTTATAGCTATAGAGTGCTATGTTCCTTGTATCCTCAAGTTCAAAAATGAAAAGCCTAACTGTCTTTTCTCCTTTGGCAATTCTCTTGAACCCATGCTTGGGATCCTCCACAAATGCTCCATATTGGTTGAATCTAACCTACAAACCTTTTTACACAATCTATCCAACACTCATCAAATTCTTGGTGATAGTTGGTAATAGAACCCTACTCAACAAATTTTTGTTCCCATTAGATGTCTTAACATTTCCAACTTTAATTACTGAGTGCTTGGTGTCATCACCCATTTGTACTTGATGCTTACCCTTTGGTTCCTCAAGGTCAGAGAGAAGAGCTACATTGCCTGCTACATGATTTGAGCATCCAGAGTCAATGTAGAAGAGATGGTCATCATTTATACCTAGTTTTGAAGTCATGTTCATGATCAGAAGAGAATCTTCTTGCTCCTCTGTGTAGTTGTTGTAATCCTTTCTGGATTTGTATCCTCCTTGGTAGTTGTCATTGTAATTGTTGTTGTATCCTTAGTGGTGATTGAACCTGCCTCTTGATTGTGTGTATCCACCTCTTTGATATCCTCTACCTCTCTCATTCTTCAAGTTCGTGAAACATTCATCTGTAGTATGATTTGGTAAACGACAAATATTGCATGGTGAGGAGTTATAAGGTCTGCCAATACCTTGCTTACCTCCTCTGACCCTTCCTCTTGATGATCTACCTCTCCTTGCATAGTTGGCTTGGGAGGTAGCTCCCTCATCTTTTATTTTCTTGTTCTTGCCTTTCTCTTTAGACTTATTCTTATCCGTGTATAGGGGAGAAGCGCTCTTACCTCTTGATGAGTCTCCATTCTTGTTGAGCTTGGCTTCATGGGTGAATAGTTGCCCCATGAGTGTGGTAAGGTCCAGAATCTGCATGTCCATGTATAGATCCATGGAAGTTGTGAAGCTTTCCGATTTGTCATCTGCTTCAATGCCATTGATAACTTGCCTTACAATCTGCTCTTCTTCAATTTCTTCTCCTATACTTGCCAATTGATCTGCAACATCTTTAACTTTGGTTACACACTCTTAAATAACTTGCTTAGGTTGTTTCCTTTGAGTTGTGAATTCAATCCACAACTGATTCTTCCTGGCCCTTGTGTTGGAAGAGAAATAAGAAGACAATGTTTCCCAAGTCTCTTGGGATGTCTTATAGTTCCTAATATGTGGAAGAAAAAAATCAGAGATTGAGTTGATTAAGCAAGACCTTGCTAATGCATCCTTGGCACACCATGTGTTGAGTCTTTCATGCTCTTCCCTTGTAGGTTGTCCTTTGCTTCTGAATATGGGCATCTCCTCATCTCCTGAGATGTATCCATAGAGGCTCCTTCCTTGTAGGTATCTCTTCATCCTTAGAGAGCGTGCTTGATAGTTGTTCTTGTCAAATTTATTGATGAAAGAAAGAAAACCATCTCCCATTTTACCTTAACTTTGCTCTGATACCACTGTTGGGAAAGATGGATGGACACTTCAAGATGATGAGTAGGTACTCCCAAATCCTGCTTAGTACCAGCCCTTTGATACTTCAGAGTTGATAAATGGACCCTCATAGCTTTCTAATGAAACCATAAAAGTGCCTATGTACTTTGGAAATGATGTATGAAAATATTTGATGAAAATAGACTAGTTCAAAATAGAAGACTCCAAGAAAACTTTCTATTTTGAGTCATACATCTGCTGCTTGTAATGCTCAGTATAACAGTACAGTAGGAATTGGGAAGATTCCTTTTAGTGGTATCTAATTAGCTTAGTAAGCTACTGATTCCAAGTGGAACCACTTAAAATGATCAAGTATGCATAGAGAAATCAATTTAGCAAAATAATCTTTACCCCCGATTTTTTAGGAATGCTTCATGTATTCACCAGTGTGTGCTTCGACACCGATTTCTCTCAATCTACTAAATAGAATTGCTTCAAGCTCTGTCACCTTGTAGGAAACTTGGAGATGGTTCCAACAAGCTATAGATTATTGAATTTGGTGAAGAGATGAGTGAGATATGCTCAATACAAGTTGCCAGTAGAAAGTGACTATAACAGAGATGTCATTGATGAACACTGCAAGTATGATGTATTAATCAACAATGTTGTACAATGTCATAGACTTGATAATCATAGCCTTATGATGATGATTAGTGTAGGATACAGTGTAGGCCTCACAAACATTCAGATTTACAATGAAGAGCTCTGGATTTGATGAGTCTTACCGCGACTTTTTCATAGAGGTTTATATAAGTGTTCTACTCAAATTTGAATTTGAATTCAAATTTTGACTCTATTTAAAAAGTGAACCTTCATTCTAAGAGATATTCTCTCAAAGTGGTTTTTGCTTTCCAACTAATTAAGTCCATGACTTTTTCTAGGTAGTTACAATTATTCTCAAGTAAAAAAAATGACTTTTAAAAGGATAAAGAAGTAATTCTCCACTAGCAATGATTTCCATGGTACTTCATATGTGTATGAGATTCAAGCCAAATGTGTAGGCTTGTGATTTGCACCAACAAGAGTAACTCCTAATTTAGAGGAGTCACCTTTCATAGATGGAGCCAAGTTTGAAGTTCACATTCAAACTTAGAAGCAAACACTTATAAAAGGACTTGTAAAAACTTGCAGTGTATGTGGCCTCATTGAGAGCTCTTCCATTGATCACTACTAGGGTTTGAGTAGCTCACTGCATAGCTTACCTCATTCACTATCATTGAGGATCATCACAATGCCAATGAACTTGTATAATCATGCACTATACTAGATATACTTCATTGATCATCTCTGTCTACTTCTCTGCTATGAATACTCAGAACAGTGAACTTTGTCTAGTCATATCTCAGTGGGTTCTCAACCATTTTGCATGATCTATAGCTTTTTGGAACCAGCTTGAAGTACAATTTATTATACCAAAGTTTCAAGGAGTTTGGTTCATAAATTTGGGAGAAATCACCATCGAATTGCTCACTAGTCAATTATTGTTAACTCCCTAAAAAAGTCGGGGGGTAAGGTTTGGATAGCAGATTGACTTCAAGGCTTGGAAGTCAAGAGGCAAGACCAAATTCAAGCAATTAGAAGACATACCAGAGTCCTCCAGCAAGGCACTCAGGAGAGCTCAAATGGAAAGCAAAAAGCCCATAAGGACCAAGCATTATGTGTATATCACCAAAGACTCTATGATAGAAGAACCTTCTTCATTTCAAGAGGCCAGTACGAGGAAAGAAGAGAGAGAAGCCATGCAGGAAAAAGTAGAAGCACTTAAGGAAAACCATATTTGGGACTTAGTTCCCAAAAATCCAAGCATGAAGGTAATAGGATCCAGGTGGATATATAAAATAAAAAAGAACTCGAATGGTTCTATAAACAGGTACAAGGCAAGCCTAGTGGCAAAGGGGTTTGGTCAAACCCATGGAGTGGGCTATGAAGGAACCTTTTCACCTATGGAAAAGATGCCAACAATTAGGGTTTTGGTAAGTATTTTTGCCTCCAAGAATTGGATTCTATATTAGTTAGATATAAAGAATGCATTCTTAAATGGATGGATATCAGAAGAAGTGTATATGGCATAACCACCACGATTTGAAGATAAAAATAGATCAGGATTTGTATGCAAGCTAAGGAAGGCACTCTATGGCCTAAAGCAAGCTCCTAGAGGTGGGAACCATAGGCTTTTTACCTATTTGCAGGATCAAATCTTTGTGGCTAGCAAGGCAGACTCCTCTTTGTTTATAAAGAAGACCAACTGAGAAGCTATCTACTTATGTGTCTATGTGGATGAAATTATAATTATATTAAAGGGTACCATGAATGAAGGATTGTTTTATCCCTTAACTTCTGACTTAGACATAAAGATGTATTCTGATGCACATTAGGATTGCTCGAAGGATGATAGGAGGAGCACCTCAGGGTACCTACCTTTTGCAGGTACAAAGCTTATATCATGGTCATCTAAGAAGCGACTAACTATGGTCTTATCATCTAGAGAAGCAGAATACAAAAGTTTGGCAAATGCAACTCAGGAAGCCATGTGGCTCAAGCAACTCTATGCAGATTTCCGGTTACACTCTTACACTCCAATAATCTTTAGAGACAACACTAGTTCACTTCATTCAGCTTCTAATGCTATATATCATGCATGGACTAAGCACATTGAAGTGCACTATCATTATGTGAGGGAGAGATTGCTTAACAAGGATATTCAACTATCCTATATATCAACTCATTTACAATCTGGAGATATACTCACA
This sequence comes from Ceratopteris richardii, assembly GCA_020310875.1. Lineage (NCBI taxonomy): Eukaryota > Viridiplantae > Streptophyta > Polypodiopsida > Polypodiales > Pteridaceae > Ceratopteris > Ceratopteris richardii. The sequence goes on along the minus strand of CM035416.1, from coordinate 194,708,869 downwards.
AAGTCTTTGGATGGAGCCAAGATGAACATATTCAAATTGATGATTGGTTTGTAGGAAATCAACAAGGAATGAAGACCAAGCATGTTAGGATTGAGGGGGAGCTGTTGGTGCAATTAAAACCAAGCCCACACACTTGGTTAATGGGCACATCTCTTATAGAACCTTATGTGATCAATCCCTTGTAAAAACCCTTCACATTTACTTTCTGTTGGTGCAATTAAAACCAAGCCCACACACTTGGTTAATGGGCACATCTCTTATAGAACCTTATGTGATCAATCCCTTGTAAAAACCCTTCACATTTACTTTAGTAAAAGTGCCTTAGAACCACAAGGAAGTTAGGAAGCATCAAATATCAAAGTTCTTGGTTGTTGATTGATGAGAGAATATATCATATACTCTAGGATTCACTTTTATGTAGAGTCATTTGAGTTCAAATATTGGCTCCAATTACAACTATAAAAAGAGGATGACATGACCCGTGTGATGTCTTGACTCCATGAGATCGTTGTGAAGGGAATCTATTGTGACTTGAGAGCTCATCTCATAGCTCATTTACCTCTCACACATTGTGCAATATATGATTGCCAATGACTTTGTATTTGTATAGGAGTTAATACATATTATCATTACATTCTCATTTCACTTCTCTGTTATGACTACATCAAAACAATGACTTTCTAAGAGATTTTTCTCAATGTGTGATTGATCATTTGTCATGATTTAAAGCATGTTAGATTCAGCATACTGTCTAGTATATGAGTACAAAGTCTCATTATCATTGGCTCTCTGGATCCTGAGATATTAACACATCTCTACTCTCTCATCTATTGACTGTTGCATCCCGTAATTGTTGAGAAGGTTCTGTGATTTGCTAAACATCTTTCTTAGTGTGTAGTCCATCATTTTAGATGTAATCACTCATGATTGGTATCTATCTAAGCGATTTACATATCCCCAAAAGGAATTAAGCTAATTGTTGCTATGCTCAAAGAACTGTTCAAAACATTGAAGAGGTGTATACACAAGAATAACAAGTTTCTTAGTCTTGGATAAACTCCTACCTATATGTTTTGATCCATTGATTAGTGGATCATGTTCCAAGCAACATAGGTGCTTATTTATGATCATTAGTTAGCTAAAGAAGCCCACTATACTCTGTAGCAATCATTCTTGGTAGGTGTGAAGCAAGATCAAGCAACACTACTTCATCTCTGAAGACTATCCACCATCTCCTCCAACAGATGAAGCATAGTCTTGGCCATCTGGATCACACTTCGAATCCATTGTAAAGCAATAACTTTCTTATTATCCTTCTTTTCTTGGTACTAAATACCTTGTTGCTTCAAACACTTGGAGAAATTATAGTTGAGAAAGCCACTCTCTCCATCTCATATGATGATCTTTAAACAACTTGGAAATTCTTCTTGAACTATCTATGCCTACTCGTTGAACTTAAAAAGTGCACCCTCTTTATATTTTAGTGAATAAACCCAAGTATACCTAGTGAATTCATCTACTATCAGGAGGTAAAGTGAACCACTTAGTGATGGTGAATACATAGGTCCACAAAGATTGGCATGGACTAATGCTAAGGGTTTAGATGAGGAAATCGATGCTTCCATAGGGCAAGGGATAAATATATTCTTAGCACATGCTTCAGAGTAACTCTACTTGTGTGGTCCTAGCTAAACCCTTGAAAACATGACTTGAAGAGATCTTTGATAAATAAGAGGTGTGTCCAAAATTGAAATGCCATAAACTAAAGTCTGGATCCTTCGCCATGAAACTGCCACATGACATTCATATGATTATCTTACCATATGATATAGTGGGGGTAGAAGAATAAAAAGGCAAGAGAGTCTTTTATGGGAGGGACTCACTATGAAGAGAAAGGCTTGGATGATGGTTGGGTGGTGAATAAACCTATGTCTCTGTGTGTAGCTCACACAAGCAACCTGAGTTTGGTTGAAGAAACAAAAGGATAGTTCCATACAAAAACTTGAAAGCTTGTAAAGACCTTTGCCTTTGAATCCTTGAGCTATGATTTGTATACCTAGTGAATTCGTCTACTATCAGGAGGTAAAGTGAACCACTTAGTGATGATGAATACATAGGTCCACAAAGATTGGCATGGACTAATGCTAAGGGTTTAGATGAGGAAATGGATGCTTCCATAGGGCAAGGGATAAATATATGCTTAGCACATGCTTCAGAGTTTAACTCTACTTGTGTGATCCTAGGTAAACCCTTGAAAACATGACTTGAAGAGATCTTTGATAAATAAGAGGTGTGTCCAAAATTGAAATGCCATAAACTAAAGTTGGATCCTTGCCCATGAAACTCTCACATGACATTCATATGATTATCTTACCATATGATATAGTGGGGGTAGAAGAATAAAAAGGCAAGAGAGTCTTTTATGGGAGGGACTCACTATGAAGGGAAGCTTGGATGATGGTTGGGTGGTGAATAAACCTATGCCTCTGTGTGTAGCTCGCAGGAGAAACCTGAGTTTGGTTGAACAAAAAAAAAGGATAGTTCCATACAAAAACTTGAAAGCTTGTGAAGTCCTTTGCCTTTGAATCCTTGAGCTATGATTTTTTTGGATGCTCGATCGATGACTTGAACATTATCATTATCAAATTGCACTGTCATGTTGCGCTTAGTAATGAACTTGACTAAGAGAAGGTTATTACAAAGGCTTGGCACATAAAAACATCTTTAAGTGACTTGAACTCATCTTTTGAGTGTGTGATTTAAACTTTACTTCTTCCTTGGATCTCAATGCACTTATTATCTCCAAGAAAAACTTGGTCTTTGTTCTCTTGAAAATCATGATTGTCATTGCACGTGTGATGAAGCCCCATTATCACAAATTCATTCTTTTCTAGAAGTGGATGTGAAAAGTTCTTTGTCTTTATTTGTAAGAAAAAAATATTCACTTGTGCAGCGAGTTTGACGTTCTGCCTTTGGAGTAGAATTAGACTTGTCCTTGTTCTTCTTCCTGAAGCAATACTTTTCTATGTTTCCACGATTGCCACAAAAGTTGCAAGTGAACTTCTTCTTGCCCTTGTCTTTATAATCTTGAGTGCCTTTTTAATTTTACTTTTGTTGAAGGTGGCTTTTGCCTTAATAGTAGTTTGTTTTGTAGCTTGGGATCTTTTGCCTAGAGTCATGCAGAAGAAAAATGCTTCTTACTTCTTCCCAAGTGAGTACCTGACCTCTATTGTAAAGAGTGGCCATAAATGCTTCATAGGATCTATGAAGCTTGTTAATGATTCTAATGGACATCTCTTCACTTGAGATCTTTTGTCCACAAAGTGCTAATATTCATTGATAATCTTCAGAATGTTCTATCACCTTTGTGATAGTGCCTTCAACACGAATAGAAAAATTATGAAACTTGGTCTCTAAAGAATAAATCTTTGAAGGCGATTTTGCTTCATATAGATTTGCTAGTGTGTTTTAGATGTAGTGATATGACCCTTTGTTAATTCATCACAAGCTAGAAGAGTTTGACCTAATGCTCTTTTGTCCTCGAAATTCCAAGTATTCAAAGACTCTAAATCTCTAGCCTTATGAGGTTTACATTCTCATCCATCTACAACTTCATAAGATTATCGTTCTTGCCATCTAGGTGTTCTTACTTAGGCAAAAACATGGGTGTGAAGGAAGGTAAATAATCGCTCATGCATGAACAACTTGCTTATTTCTTGGAGTTTGTAAACTTGGGATGGGAGTGGGGAGGGGGCTTAGAGTAGCCCTTGAAAAATGGAGACCTTTGAGGGGGGTATGCTTAAATTAACCCTACACATGATGATGAAAGAGACATTTTGGGAGGTGGGGGACTTAGACGAGCCTAAAATGACATCGAGAGACAATTTGGGAGCTTGATAGCCTCCAAAATCACACATACGAGATCCTTCTTATATTCCTTGTTGTTACAAGAGTGTAAGGTACTTAGGGCCAAATGGTGTGCCAATTAGTGCATGTTACGACCCTTTGGAAGAAAAAATTCTTAGATACAAGATTTGGGGCCTCAATAGGTAGTGTCAAAATTAAAGGCGAGTACCCTTAGAAGATACAAGGTTTCTTCTTATACTATGAGAACTTAAGTGCTTGGGGTGCCAAAAACAATGCGGGACTTTTGGTGAGATTTCTTTAGTACAAGGTGGATGGAAGAAATTTGCATCTTTACAACTATAGTGGATAGTGCAAAAATGAGTATGAAGCATAACTCCTTATTTTATGAGCCAAGTCATTTATCTTTTTATTTATTTGATTTCTTTTATTAAAGTGTGGTAGGTGAATCACCCTAGTGCTGAGTGTGTGGATCTAAGAAAATAATTAAAATTCCTTATAACAAATGGTAAGAGAGGTAAGATACTGCAAGTGTGTGGAGACACAGGATTGGAGTAATTAGAGGATGGATGGCATAAATGATGAGATCACTTCACTTTGACAAATAAATCAAGTGGAGCGAGATTTTCTTAGGCTCTATCTCAAATTTTACATGGATTCAGGGTGACACTTTTCAGATATTTGCAATTTCTTACTCTAGACTTGAGGTGAAAGTTACGAAATCTCTCTCTTCATCAGATACATGGAGAGAAAAAAATCAAAACAACATTTGTTAGATGCTTTAGAGAGTGTGCCTCTTCTCTCTCTATGTGTATGTCTCTGGCACTACTATAGATGGAAGGTGTTTCTATAGATTACTTCCACCTCCTTAATGTGAAGCTTTAGATAGGTTCATTATCACTATAAATGCACATATTCTGGGCTTTTAGGTCTCTTCTTAGTCCCTACACATCTCAAGGCTACAATGGACTTAGAACAACAAAGATTCATATAGCCTTTCTCTCTGATTTCCTTCTCATTTTCCATCTCTTGTTCTTCATCCTTCACTCTTTATAATAAATGAACTCCTTAGGAATAGCTAAAAAGGTTTTGAGGCTCTATTTTTCAATAAGTTTCCTTTCTTTCACTGGTGTAGCACGGATATGCACGCTTGGTCATCCCTATGGAATACTAGGCTTTGTAAGGTTTGTTACAAGATCAATGGTCCGCCTCATCCCAAAAGTGTTTCTCAGAGGCAAACAAACATCCTTAATAATGAACTATGTAGGTCATTAGTTAATGATGCATTGTGCGGGTCATTAGTGGCTCAATCACATGAGCCTTCATCAAGAATTGCCAACCCAACTATACATGTACATAGGCACTATGTACCTTATTTATTACAATCAAATCCATCTTTTTGCCTTGTGCCACAAAGACAACCATAGCCATAATTTTGTGAAGGAGAGAGAAAAGTTACCATCATTAAATAGTGGCTTAATTTTACATTACTATGAGTCCACCTCGTTTGTACTTAACAATAAAAGATTACATGTTACAAAGAATCGAATTTTGGCCTCTCAAGCATGCAACCATTTTACTAATAAAATTCTAAGTATGATCCTAACACTGTTAAAGGTCTTCAAGTTCGTTGAATATACATTTTTGAACCTCATTGCCATCAATCAGGGTATAGCACTATTAAGTTTTTTATCTGTCGGTTACTCCAAGCAGAGCCATGATCATGCAATACTTTTTTTGCACCTCATGTTTTTGTTGAGTTCTTATCTACAAACATTAAATAAAGAATCGTTTACAAGGTCTTTTAAAAATGGACATAGAAATGTTTTTGAGGATTTCTTCAAATTTAAATGCAAAACTTGTGGTCGATGAATTGCACCTTTTTGGTGATCATTGAAAAGTCCCCCATGATGGAGTAAAGCTAGAAAAATGGCAAAAACTGATGATTAGACATGAAAATTTGCTCAATACAAATGAATTGAAATTCTTCCACACATATTCACATACTCATCAAGAGCATGTCCAAGACGAAAGATTTTAGGAGCAAGGATGTGTAGAAGGGGATCCTAGCAAGAGAAAGAAACACAAAAGATCAAAGAAGAAATCAATGACTAATAGGACATAAAGGAAGAAACCACCCTCTACCTAAAGCCCTTCACAGACACACATCAGCCCAAAACAAATACAAGGGAAAGAATAAAGCAGGACAAAGCAAGTTCATGAACTCCTAGTGAGTGAAGATCAAGATTCACAGATGGGAAAACCTTTGAAGCACCATGAGAACTAGAAGATAAAAAGGGCAGTGGAGAAAAACGCCCTTTGTAGAGAGAAATTCCATAACCACCACTCACCAAAGGTTAGGTCATTTCCTGCTACTAGTGGCATGTTAGGAAAAACCAATTGAAGCCTCTCTAGGACAATACAGACTAATAGGGGAAGAGTGTTGGAGAGAGTTAGAGACTTAGAAGTAAACAAGGAAAGAAGAGAAAAGAAGAACAAGGGCACACATGTTTTTAAAGAGATTTCAATTTTTCTTTTTCACAACAAGTCCATAAATATAATAAAGCCTTGGAATGGCACTAGAGAAGTCCTCTAGTTTCATATTCCCTAGATATTGTATCAAGATACTTGTAAAATAGTGGTCTCTTTAGGAATTTCCTAAAAGATTCGGTCCACTATGAAAGGACCAAAATGAAGGAACATGTAGTTAAGTCACCTAGTGACACATTTGTAAAGACTTTTGCCTTTTTTTAAAGAGCTAACTTGAAGAAATCTCATAATTCCTTCTTCGTGCTCATAAATCCAACTAATATTCAACTTCTTATCTCTCTGATGAGCATGTTTTTGCATTGCCCATGTGTGAAGCATTGGTAAGCGGTTAAATGCATTTCTCTATACTTGAGTGGTACTCAAGTACTCTGATTGTTTTATCCCAAGGGGGAATAATTACCTTATGACTAACATGATTTTTTTGACTCTCACTAGACATATTGCTATGACACTCATGTGTCCACCAATGGTTTTTGACTCATGCTTAGTACCTGGTGCATATCTTTTTTTAACAAGAAGTAGCCTACTATGGCCACTTTTAGTGGTCACGCTCAATATGGGGCAGCTTTTACAACAATTTTTGAATGTATTTAGTTTACGTAGATACTCCTCACTCATCTCTACATGTAATGAGCCTCATTGGCTTTTAATTTTCATTTATTTTCTAGACTTGGGGTACTCCATTTCTTTTTCTAGAAAAAAGGGTGAGGAAGTTGATCGAACTAGGCATTTCAAAATCCTTCAATGAAACCAGGGGTGGATTCTAAGAGTCCTATCTTACCGAATGGTTTTTCAAGGTAAATATACGTTTTGTGAAAGAAAAAAAATTGTATTCTCTTTATGGAGAGGAGATCTTGGGTAATAAAAACAGGGTTCATCATCTCAAAAGGATACGTACTTTTTTCATTTTAATTCTTGTGATATCACAAACTCTAGGTCAATCATGCATCATTTGCATAGTAACGTTACACACACACACACACACACACATATATATATATATATATATATATGTGTGTGTGTATGTATGTAGGTATGTATGTGTGTGTGTGTGTAACTTTCTCAATCTTATAGGTCGAGTGGAGCACGAATTCATACATCTTGTAAAAATATACCTTTCTTGATACAATTGAGGGGTTCTTTAATAATTTACTTTTTATGAAGGTAGTGTCAAACTATTATGTGGTTAACCAAAGACAAAATTAAGGTAGTGGCAAAACTATTATGATGAAAACTATATTCATCTTGTCACAACAATAAGTTTCATTTTTATGAAGGTTGTTTGATAAATTGTTTGTCAAAATGAAGGTAGTGTCAACCAATTATGTAGTTAATCATAGTCAAATTAATGCTTTTACTAGTAAGGATATTGGGTATTTACCAAAAAAATCAGTAAACTTATTATTAATATATGCACATGTCTAGTCATCATGACAAGAAGCCAATTGACTACTCCATTTGTGGGAACGCTCTGTTGTGAAGTAGAGTATTAACTCAACCACCACGTACCGAAGAGATGGCCCTGAAGAGTGTGTGGGCGTTGAGGTGTGTACACACATGTGTGTCTGAGAAAGGCATTGCTCATGCTAAGTAATGAAATGGACAAGGTGGATTATGTTTTAGAGGCAAGCATTCTTCAAAAGGTACAAATCGACACATACGAATGGAAAAACATAGTTTAGAAGCCAGAAATGAATACACATGCACATATGGATATGAAAAAGAAAAGGTCAGCATGTCATCTCTTGAACAAAAAGGTGAATATCCAAGCGTGATGATGTAGAATGAAATCAAGCGGATTTCAGAAGATGGAGGAAACAATAAACCTATTAAGCTCTCCATGGGATCTCAAAAAAAAGTGCGAAAACACTTACGCATGGCATTGGGGCGGTTTTAGTTTCCATATCGAGAGAGAAGTTGTCTTGTTGGCACACAATTCCAATCATATAATTTGTTGTTGAATACAATCATGAGTATATCAAGCAAAGAGAATGGACGAATAAGACTTCACAGAAACACTTTCTATGAGTTTTTGAATCATAACTTCCATGAAGACTTAAACATTGGAACACATGACAAAGTTTCGATGGCTAGAGTTCAATATTTGGACTCTCAATCCTAGCAATGCACGCTTATCACCAAAGGGTGGACCATTACAAAAGACAAATTCACTCTCCAAATACAATTCCCTACTCGTCAGTAGGTGTGGTTTTCTTTGTTGGAATAAAAGGTGTCTCTTAATATCTACTAGATCTGTTCCATCTCAAACACATATGCACATCCATTGCATACAAATATCATATATTTCCTTTCTTTCTTTCAATCTTCCTCTTTCATTTTTAAGAGAAAACAACCCATAGAATATGGTTGCACACTAGACTACATATTTTGCTATTGTAAATAGAATTCATCCAACGAAGAACATGTGTGCTATTCTATTTCTTCTTTCAGACATGCTCTGAAGCCTTTTCACCTCCTTTATTTTGATACTTTTCTAATCTCGTATGTTCTTCTTACCCTTCACAGAACCGATTGCATAGAGTCTCCTTGATTAGGTTCAGTTGATGGTCCTTGGCATAACATATAATTTTAATGATCATTTCCTTAGCTCCTTATGTTTCTTTCAATCCAATTCCTTAGGGGTTGCCATGCATAAGTATGCAGACATGCCCAATGAGGAATTAGATTTCACCATACACATGCTTATTCAATGGCTAGAGGAAGGTTCCTCTAATGATCATTTGCATGAGGAAAATTTTCTGCACATAGTTTTGTTTCTTATTATAATTTATCAATTTTATTAGTATTATAACATAAATATTTTTAATACTTCTAATGTTTCTAGTTTTAGGACACCCATACCACCTCCTACTCATTGGAACATAACAAAGGTACCTATGCACACATGCATAGCTAGCCTAGAGTTGGAATGTGACATATTGCATAATGGAAGTATAGTTTACATCAAGGACAACTTGGAGTTCAGAAGAATTACGAGAACTTTATGTGACTCTTACCTAACACTTCTTCACCTAAATTGGGTGTAACTATGAATGTTGCATATAAACTAAAATATATTTTGCGTGTTTTATATGATATATTTTTTAGAGTGAATTTGATGAGAGAGAAGAAATGTACCTACATAGGTCACTAGAGTCGGAATTTGGCACTGGCTAGTCTCACAAGTGGTGCCTAAAAAGATATGCCATCATTTTTTTTTAATATAAAAGGAAGTTCGGCATTAGCCTACTCTCCCGGACTTGAATTAAATAAAGAAACAAAAGTACAAAAGAAGGGAACTAGTGCCCACGGGACCCCCCGAGTCCCACAAAGCAGGGGAAGCTTATATAGAGCCTAGGTTGCATTACAAAGAAGGTTAATCACCCTCTCATCGCCCTCATGCGGGGCCCATTTGGGTTTGAGCTTGTTGTTGATCAAAAGGAGGACTTGATGGTGCCTGAAGGGGGGGGATTTCTTACTGTTAACAATCCTTTTGCCGAGGAGGAATAGTGATTTCTCAATCGACCACTCCCTGGGGGGATCACCGAAGTTGAGAGCACATCTTTCCCGCCAAATTTTCCACAGGACTTCCCCTCTGATGGCGTTCCAGAGTGCCGCGGAGCAGCCGATCGCTTCTCCCAAAAGGACTTGTTTCCAACTAAGCCGATTTTGAAGTCTGATTTTCATTCCAACCGTCTGCAAGATTCTGTTGGAGTTGGGGCAAGTAAAGAAGATGTGTGGGACGTCTTCGATAGACCGGTGGCAGCGTTTGCACCAAGGAGGGATCCCACAAAGTTTGCTAGCCTTATGGTTGGTCCAGATTCCTCGATGAAGAATTTGCCATAAGAGGACAAACTTCTTAATTTCTATAAGGGGGTGCCAGATACCCATGAACTTCATGTCCCACCGGAGCCGCGTCCAAGACAGGCACCACTTCTTGTTGAGGTTGATCTGATGGTCAATCGTTTCTTTGATGTTCGGGATTTTGAATAGGCTATTCCCATTGTGCCATTTGAGACCAAGTGAGTTTGGTGTGTCGTGTCCCATGAGAAGGCGAGTCTTGTGACGATCCCATGCGAGACACCTGCTTTGTAAAGTGTTCCATTCTTCGTACGAGATGTTGATGCTAGGGTCAATATCCTCGAAGTTGATCCAGCTGTTGGTGTCATGTTTCCAGAGGTGTTTCCATTTTTTGAAGCCTTTGCTCCATAACTTCTTGGCATTTTGAATGTTCCAAGCCTCCACACTCCGGATGCCATGTATCGGAAACCAGATAGAGTCGTTTTGTCTGATACCTGCCGCCCACTTCCAGTCCTCACTAATTCTTGTGAAGCTTTTGACTTTATTCCAGCCCTTCCAAAGGGAGCACACGAGGCTGGAGCCTTTCGGGAAGACGGGGATCGGGGAGAATAGCAGGGTCAAGATGTCAAGATTCTTCCAGTTTGGGAACCCCTTGAGAGCCAACTCATTCTTGTTTCTGAAGATCAGCTTGGCCCACGAGGCCTCCTTATTGCACCAAGCCTTAATCATCCATTTGGCTGCCAGTTTGTTAGCCATACACCCAATGTCCAGGATACCAAGCCCCCCGTTCTCTCTAGGGCTAGTGCAGATGGCCCATTTGATTTTAGGCACCCCCTTCTGTTATGATCACCCGTCCAAAGAAAGTTTCTACAAATACTATTCAGTTTGGACAGGCCTTGCTCATTTGGTCTCCAGCATGACAGGAAATAGATGGTAGAAGAGAGGAGGAACGTGTTGATAACCATCGCACGCCCAGCGAGATTGATTTGCATACCTCTCCAATAGTTAAGCTTGTTTTCGAGTTTGGCCAGCACCCAGTTCCATCGCTGTTCCATAGAGACTCCAAACCCCAAGGGGATTCCGAGAAGTCGAAAGATTTGGCCCTGCGGAATGATTTGACAGCCATGATCAATGAGAAGGCCGGGATGAGGTCCCACAATAGCTCTAAAGGCGGTCTTGGAGTGGTTGATTCTGGATCCAGAGGCTTCACAAAAGGTAGCAAGACACCTCCAGAAAGTCTCGAGGCTGGTATTATCATTGTGAACGAACGCGTTCATATCATCGGCAAATAGTCTCATGGTGATTTGACTGTGGTCGTGAGGCAGCCGGAGGCCTTTGATATTGCCAACCTCCACATGATGCGCCACAAGCCTGCTAAGCCCCTCAGTGGCGATGGCAAAAAGAAGGGGGGCCAGTGGGCACCCTTGTCTAATAGATCTTCTAAGTTTGATTGCCTTCGAAAGTTTGCCGTTGACGTTAATTTGGGTCGTTGCGTTTCCGAGAAGGGTCGCGATCATCTTGGTGAATTTCTGGCTACATCCGAGATCTTGGAGCGACTGCAGAATATAGTCCCATTCTAGCCTGTCGTAGGCTTTGTCAAAGTCGATCTTGAGGAAGACCACATCTTGATTAGACTCATTTGCAAATTGAATACCTTCCCAAATGTCCATAATGGTTTCCAAGATAGACCTGCCTTTGATGAAACCTTTTTGGTCCTAACTTAGCCACGTTCTCAAGTGGCACGAGAGTCTGTTGGCAATGACTTTGGCGATGATCTTGTATCCTGTTTGGAGCATCGTAATAGGCCGCCAGTTCTCGATTCTGTTCTTTTCCCCTTTCTTGTGTATTAGCTTGATGATTCCATTATTGAGGCAAGAAGGAAGAGCACCAAACTTTAACGCTTCTTGCCAAACCATCCGAAGAGGGGTGGCAATCACCAGCTTGAAGGATTTAAAGAACTCGTTAGTGAGTCCGTCGGGTCCCGGGCTTTTACCGAGAGGGAGGGCATCAATGACCTCGATAATTTCTGATTCGGAGATACGGGCATGAAGCAAGGAGAGGAGGTTGGGTGGTATCCTACGGGGGGAAACCCTAGAAATGGCTGCCATACAGTCCCTTCTATGGTGGGAGAGGGGGTTCGAGGTTCCCAAGAGTCTCGTGAAGTGCCCTTCGATGATGCCAAAGTTATCTTCTTCCGAATTGCATACATTGCCATGTAGGTCTAGCAATAGGGGGATCGATTCTCTGTTCTGTTTCCTTTTAAGGATACGACACATCTCTTTGGTGGGTTTGTCGGCTTTGCCAGCCCACCATTCCTTGAAGAAAATTTGCAAATTTTTCCTTTGTATTTCTTCCTCGTATCTCAACACCGCTCTGATTTTTCGGAGACCTTTCTGGGCTTGATGTTTTCCTTTGTTCACTTCCTCCTCAAGCCTCCAGAGTCTGTGGTAAAGCGCTTCCCTACGGGCCCGCCGCACGGTCTCGAGCATCATCTTAGTTCTGATCAAGATCTTACGAGACCTGTTGACCGCACTTCTCCAGCACTTGGCTGGGGGCAAGCCGGAGGCGAACACCACCTTCCACACATCCGCAATTTCTTGATGGACGGAGGGGAGAGAGAAGGTGGTAGCATTGGCATGGAACCACGGAGCCTTGCGGATCTTGATGGAAGGTTGAAAAGTGATCACGATCGGGTAGTGATCAGAGATAGTGAGGTCAATGCGTTGCGTGATGGCTGGGTGGCCCCACTGTTGAGTAAAACTCTGAGAGATGTAGCATCTGTCGAGTCTAGCTTTCCTCAGGTCCTCGCCCGCTTGGAGATTTGACCAAGAAAAGCCATTCGAGTCTTTGAATTCAACCAAATCTAGGTGAAGTTTGGTCCTGTCCCACGTTTCTTTCTCCCGACTGTCGATGACCTTGCCCTTGCCCATCCATCTGTACATAGGGTCCTCCACCATGTTGAAGTCTCCACAGATAAGCACGTTGTGGGGGAGCGAGTCCAAGGAGGTCCATGTGTTCAGTCTCTCCAAATCCCCGTTAGGGGCGTACAAAGAAACCATAGTAGCGCAAAGAGGAGCACCAAAGGAAACAGCGATCCAACGGTGGCTTTC